>SJYW01030004.1:0-11228 GCA_006410735.1 Raphicerus campestris | reverse complement strand
GAGAGCTGAGAGAAATAAACAGCCATCAGCACAGAAGAACCTCATTAAATCAGCTGATGGGAGCTGGTAGCTTTTCATATTTACTGTAACGTGATGGTGTATAACTCAGGATCCTCCGAGAAGGCCTCCAAAAAACAGACTTTAAAAAAATGAAGACGCAGAGCTTAAATATTCGTATTTGTTGTTGTTCCTCAGTCGCTCAGTCATGTCCAACTCTTTGTGACCCCATGGACTGCAGCACACTAGGGTTCCCTGTCCTTCACTATCTCCCAGAGCTTGCTCAAACTCCTGCCCATTGAGTCAGTGACGCCATCCAACCATCTCATCCTCTGTCGTCCCCTTCTCCTCCTTCCTTCAGTCTTTCCCAGCATGGGTCTTTTCTAATGAGTCTGCTCTTCACAGTAAATATTCATATACTTTCTTTTCAAATAATATCTACCTGTGCAATCCTTTAAGCTTTTCCAAAGATTCTTCATCTGTGTTATTTTATGAAATTCTTATAACAGCGCTGTGAGGGGATGCAGTGTGCCAACTATGTCATATCTCTCTCTTCTCAGAGCTGCAGAAGGGGACACTGAGGTTCCAAGAATGGTGATGCTGGCCAAAGTGACCTAGGAGTGGAACCACAGTCATTCAGGTTCAAGATTCTTGGCTTGGCAACTACTGTGCTGACCAAGAGGCTCACGGCCGTTTGTTTTGAAGGTGAAACGTGCTTCATGATAGGGGCATGTTCACTTTTGATTAAGACGTTTAAGTGGGCTTCTCTGGTGGCTCAGATGGTAAAGAATTCACATGCAATGCAGAATACTTGGGTTCAATCCCTGGGTTGGAAAGATCTCCTGGAGGAGGAAATGGCAACCCACTTCAGTATTCTTTCCTGGAGAATCCTATGGACAGAGGAGCCTGGTGGACTATAGTCCATGGGATCACAAAGAGTCGGAAATGACAGTGACTAACAATTTCCCTTTCAGAAGTANCAATGAATCCAGAATTATTTAGGAAGTAAGGACTGGTGATGAAGTAAAACTTTGCAAATCTCTCTCACAAACCTACAAAGGACCGTTGGAGAGCTTCAGAATGAGAACGTATAAGATACTAAAGGCTGAGATCAGACTGAGTGGGAGCAATCACAGAGTGAACGATCATTTTTCATCTTTGGCATCCTTTAAAGCTGTATCTTGCCCTGGTCAGTGCCAAAGATTCCAAGGAAAGATGCCCAGTTGTCAGTTGTGTTAAGAATTTCTAAAAATGGAGGCTATGCTTTGAGTTTAAAAATATGCTGAACAGAATTATGATCTTTGTGTTATTTCATAAAATCCGAGACCTCTTATCCCTCCTTGCAAGCAGAGCTGTCTTTACAATAACAAGTTCATCAGTGGAGCCAGTAGTCAGACCGTGCTTAGGCTGTTTGTTACTTTCCACTAATCCAAGCGAGGGTCTTTCATCAAGCTGCTCCTTTGTGTGCCTCTGGTCCCGAGTTGTCGTTTCCTCCTCCCTCCCCACCCCAGTGTGTCTGCATGGTGAAAGCACCCCGGAGCTGGCTTTTCACTGTGCGGTGCTTGCAGTCTTAATTAACGCGCCCATGTCTGTCAGGAAGCACAGTGTCCCGTGGCACGTGGTAACAGTCATATGGATCGCAGTCTAATTTCGAGCCGCTAAATGTCAGAAGAGCAGAGGCCACCCCGGTTTTGGTCCTGGACTTTGAAGGCAGGTCTTGTTGCTAGGCTCCTTATCCCTTCACCGGCTCCCGCCGAGTCAAGGGAAGCAGCCCGCAGCTGGAAGAAGCCTTCCCACCCCAGGGCAGCTCCCTTTCACTTCCCGGGACAATGGGTGAACGCAGCTATTGTTGGCGGCTCCCAAGGCAGCCGTTCCTCCTGGGCAGAAATAAGGGGATGAATCATTTAAACAGGATCCTGAAATACGAGTAAATATCATCAAATTCGGAAAGGGGTATTTTCAGGGGGGTTCCACTCCTGGCTATGAAGAGTCGATGAAACAGACCAACTTTCCTATCGTGAGCAATCATTTAAGGGCCAGATAAATTACCAAAGACACCTGTTTGAAGGCATTGGTGAGTAACCAAGGCAACCAGGATGTGGCCACTTCTGCTCTGGGGGTACTACTGATGCTCCAAGGCGTGGGGCCCAGCAGCAGAGCAGAAGTGCTGCCCAGGGTTCCTGGCGGTCTCGCGGTGCTGGGGACACACTGAAGCCCACTGCCATGAAGCATGAGCACGCTGATGAGACACTGTGAGTGGAGGCGCGCGTCACAGTCCCAGCTTATCGCCTGCTGCTGGTTTGGTCGGTAAGTTGTGTCTGACTCTCGTGAGTCCTTGGACTGTCCATGGAATTCTCCAGCAAGTGTACTGGAGTGGGTTGCCATTTCCTTCTCCAGGGGACCTTCCCGACTCAGTAATGGAACTCAGGTCTCCTGTATCCTAGGCAGATTCTTTACCAACTGAGCTACGAGGGAAGCCCGTTTATTACTTAATTCACAATAAATGAGAAATAAAGCTGTTTTATGAAGTGCTTGCTCAGCAGATCCTGCCTTCCCCTCCTTCAGCAGGCACACCTGCTCTTCATCAGAAAGTTCTTGGTGAGCGTGAAATCATTCTCAGGGGGATGGAGCTGCATGCTTCTGGTCGGAGGCAGTCAGCCTAACATGAGGGCTGGTCGACTTGTGATGAGCAGCTTAAACTCTGGATTAGGCATCTTGTCCCTGGACAGTGCCTGTTTTTTTTTTTTTTTTTTTTTTAACCGTAAGAGCAGGTACAAAGTCTATTATTATAGACATAACACGCAACAAGAAGGAGAAACAGTTTCTTTTTAATATTTAGTTTTATTTCGGTATTTGGCTACACTGGTCTTGGTTGTGGCACGTGGGATCTTCGATCTTCACTGCAGTGTATTTCCTGAGCAAAGACTGAAGCCAGGCACCCGCGCTGGGAGGTCTGAGTCCCAACCACTGGGCCGCTAGGGAAGCCCCCGTGCAGGCCCCGTTGATTTGACTCTTTGGTCTTCCCTTTTCTTTCTTTCCTATGATCACCATTCTTTTAGTTTGCACAGAGTTCTTTCAATCAGGGTGGAACATGATTAATTTGGTTTCTGCTCACTGGCTTACACTCACATTCCAGTCCTGGGGTGTGCTGGAGCAAGCTCCCACTGGCTTGGAAGGACTGACTATGCTTGTCTCTTCCCAACTCTGTAGCCAATTATGTTGAATCAACAGCTCGAACTGGCTGTGGTGGCGTAGTTCCACCATGGAAGCTGTAAATCCTACACATCAGGACTTCTTCCCAGAGAGCCCACTGTCAAACACTGACCAGCACCCCACTGCCCAGACCTCTTCATCCGAGCCGGGGGGAGTCCAAGGTCTTGGGTCTCACATTTCTAGAAATTCTTTGATTACTCCTGTAAATCATTCATATTGTCATCATCTGAGAGTTCAAGTCGTGTCTGACTGTTTGCGATCCCATGGACTATAGCTTATCAGCCTCCTCCATCCATGGAATTTTCCAGGCAAGAGTACTGGAGTGGGTTGTCATTTCCTTCTCCAGTCTTTGAAAGCAGCCTCATTCCTCTTATCTCTAAATGCCAGAGGGGAACATTTTACTTTTGCCCCCAAATACTGGAGAAGGAAATGGCAACCCCCGTGCAGTATTCTTGCCTGGGAAATTCTATGGGCAGAGGAGCCTGGTAGGCTACAGTCCATAGGGTTGCAAAGAGTTGGACATGACTCAGCAACTAAGCAACGACAAGAACCAGCAGAAGGCCAGACTGTGAAGAGCTTTGAAGAGCAGCCTAAGATGAGTGACAAGGGAAAACGAGCTTGGCCGCAGCTGTACTGTCCCCTGACTGGTGACAGAGGCCTGCACGGACGCACGCTCGTCCACCTCCCAGACCGTCGTTTCATTTGAGAGCCACTCATTCCACCACCCGGGGAAACGTTCTCCCAGAACTACTGGTGAGTCTCGAGGACCCTCAGGATGCTGCTACTCTTCCGTCCACCGCATACTTCTCTTTCCACACCTGTCTTCCAATTAGTCAATGTTTGGCAGGGGGCCTTGAATCCCAGGAGATAGACAGTCTTAGAAACAGACCCTCAGGTCTGTTATGCCAAAACTAAATCACGTCAACCATCCAGAGGACAGAAATTCCGTGGTCATGGAATGACAGCTCAAGGGTTGATGAGAAGAATTCATGGTTTTACTGTATTTATTTATACACAAGCATCTCAGGTGATTGCTGTTATTAGTATACATCCCAAGTCTATTTCTTATAACCTGAGATTTCCCCCTGTTAAGCCCTATAATGACAGTACCCTCGGCAAGTAAGGTTTTGTTTTGCTTTGTTTTGCCTCGGAGTGTAGCCTAAAGTACAGTTCTGATTGCCTTGTAAATAGCATCTTCCTTGAGTAATTATCTCAGTAACCGCAGGTGGTTGTGGTTGATCCAAAAATTTCCCTTGTGAGACAGAGTCTCTCCACGCTTCCCATTAAGTCATGGAGACCAAACCTAAGAGTGAGGTTGAATACTTACTCAATATTTACTCAGGGTGAGTTCACAGCAGCAAAGAGAGCTGAGAGAAATAAACAGCCATCAGCACAGAAGAACCTCATTAAATCAGCTGATGGGAGCTGGTAGCTTTTCATATTTACTGTAACGTGATGGTGTATAACTCAGGATCCTCCGAGAAGGCCTCCAAAAAACAGACTTTAAAAAAATGAAGACGCAGAGCTTAAATATTCGTATTTGTTGTTGTTCCTCAGTCGCTCAGTCATGTCCAACTCTTTGTGACCCCATGGACTGCAGCACACTAGGGTTCCCTGTCCTTCACTATCTCCCAGAGCTTGCTCAAACTCCTGCCCATTGAGTCAGTGACGCCATCCAACCATCTCATCCTCTGTCGTCCCCTTCTCCTCCTTCCTTCAGTCTTTCCCAGCATGGGTCTTTTCTAATGAGTCTGCTCTTCACAGTAAATATTCATATACTTTCTTTTCAAATAATATCTACCTGTGCAATCCTTTAAGCTTTTCCAAAGATTCTTCATCTGTGTTATTTTATGAAATTCTTATAACAGCGCTGTGAGGGGATGCAGTGTGCCAACTATGTCATATCTCTCTCTTCTCAGAGCTGCAGAAGGGGACACTGAGGTTCCAAGAATGGTGATGCTGGCCAAAGTGACCTAGGAGTGGAACCACAGTCATTCAGGTTCAAGATTCTTGGCTTGGCAACTACTGTGCTGACCAAGAGGCTCACGGCCGTTTGTTTTGAAGGTGAAACGTGCTTCATGATAGGGGCATGTTCACTTTTGATTAAGACGTTTAAGTGGGCTTCTCTGATGGCTCAGATGGTAAAGAATTCACATGCAATGCAGAATACTTGGGTTCAATCCCTGGGTTGGAAAGATCTCCTGGAGGAGGAAATGGCAACCCACTTCAGTATTCTTTCCTGGAGAATCCTATGGACAGAGGAGCCTGGTGGACTATAGTCCATGGGATCACAAAGAGTCGGAAATGACAGTGACTAACAATTTCCCTTTCAGAAGTAGCAAAAAGAGGTGTGATTGGAATTGGGGTCCTGACATTGAGGGTCGTGTTGGGGCTGACCACAATGGCTCTGATGGGCCTGCCCCTGGAATTCATCCTCTGTCTGGGCCCCTTCCACTCTGGCCACGTGACTCAACTTCAACCAATACAGCAGCGCACAAGGGATGCTGCCCCAATTCTGGGGCTAAGCCTTTGTTAAAGGTGTTTTTGCACTTTGGGGAACCCTGAGCTGCCATGTTAAAAGTCCAGCTACCTAGAGAGAAGCCATAAAGAGGTCACATTTAGAGGGAGAAACCCTGAGTCTACAGAGGGAGAGAAGGAGAGACAGACAGGCGGACAGAGAGAGAAGAGAGGCAGGGAGCCCCCGCGGAGCCCTCTCCATCATTCCAGTTGTCCCAGCCTTGGGACAGGGGTTGCTGACCCAGAGCCTCGGTTCTGAATGACCTGAAGCTCAGAATACACAAATTCCCACTCGACGAGTGCCTTTTCTGCAGAAAGGTAGTACATTCCGCCGAGCTGTCATGATTTCTGTTTTGATAAAGTGGTCCAGCCACTATTAAATGTTGAGTTTTATTTAGGTTTGGCTGTGCTGGGCCTTTGTTGCTGTGAGAACATTTCTCTAGTTGCGGTGCGCAGGCTTCTCGCTGTGGTGGCTTCTCTTGTTGCGGAGTCCAGGTTCTAGGGTGCGTGCAGCTTCAGAAGCTGCAGCTTCCGGGATCTAGAACCCAGGCTCAGGAGTTGTGATACACGTGCCTAGTTGCCCCGCAGCATGTGGGATCTTCCTGGACCAGAGATGGAACCTGCGTCTCCCGCCTTGGCAGGTGGATTCTTTACCGCCGAGCCACCAGGGAAGCCCTGTCACGATTTCTCAGGCAGCCCTATTGGTAATCAGGACACAGCTGTGGACCTGTAGGGGGTGACTGTGGCTTCTCTCCTCAAGTTTATATTCTCACTGCTGCTGCTGCTAAGTCGCTTCAGTCGTGTCCGACTCTGTGCGACCCCATAAACGGCAGCCCATCAGGCTCCCCCGTCCCTGGGACTCTCCAGGGAAGAACACTAGGAATATGTAAAAGTGACAGTGGAAATGAAACAATAGTCTCAGCTGAGCAACGATAGAAGGTAACAGCACAAGCGGGGCCCCAGGACAGGACATGATGAGCTCATCAATGGCAGGTCACGATTCGGAGAACAAGGAAGTGACTTTGGGCAGAACTTGTCTGGGAAAGCTTCACCCAGAAGAAGACAGTTTTTTAAAGACTTTTGGTCACACCATTCAGCGTGCTGGATCTTTGTTTCCTGACCATGGTTCGAACCTGTGCCCCCGGCTCGGGTGTGGAATTTTAACTAATGGACCACCAGGGAGGTTCCAAGAGGATGTGACCTTGTGCCACCCTGCCACTAGTGGTAGCAGCGTGCCAGACTCTCAGTACAGCAAGCAAGCCACTGGTCAGCAGGCTGAGGTCCCCTAAGCTTGACAGCTGAACTGATACGGTTATGGTGGGAATCAATGTCCAGAGTGATTTATACTTTCGATTTCCCAGACCAGTTGCTTTCTATTTCTTAGCATTACCTGATGAATCTGTGTGCTAATTAGTAGCTGTTACTTCATTCTCAGCAGCTTAACCTGCTGCCAGAAATCCTGATGGAGCTAAAAATGAAAGATTGCCAAGAGATACTAATTACATCTCAAGGGACAGGCCCAAGATATTTAGATGATCTTTTCTCCTCCTTTATTGCCTTCCCCTGGTGAGTAAGCTTGCTCTAATCATTTCTGAAAGGAGCAAGTTACATCACAACTCCAGCACCTTGGGATTTGTACATGTAAGGGCTAAGAGGAGGATTTGATTCTTCAGCCGAGTGATTGGCAGTCTTTGAAACGAGGTGTGTCCACGCCATTTACTGACTGCACATTTGCCCAAAGGATAAAATAAGGGAGATGGTGGGATGAGACATCACTTTGCCAACAATGGTCTGTCTAGTCAAAGCAATAATTTTTCCAGTACTTATGTATGGATGTGAGAGCTGGACCAGAAAGAAGGCTGGGCACCAAAGAATTGATGCTTTCAAACCGTGGTGTTGGAGAAGACTGTTGAGAGTCCTTTGGACTGCAAGGAGATCAAACCTGTCAGTCCTAAAGGAGATCAGTCCTGAGTGTTCATTGGAAGGACTGATGCTGAAGCTGAAATGCCAATACTTTGGCCACCTGATGTGAAGAACTGACTCATTGGAAAAGACCCTGATGCTGGGAAAGACTGAAGGCAGGAGGAGAAGGGGACGACAGTGGATGAGTGGATAGTTCGATGGCATCACTGACGTGATGAACATGAATTTGAGCAAACTCCAGGAGACAGTGAAGGACAGGGAAGACTGGTGTGCTGCAGTCCACGGGGTGAGAGTCAGGCATGGCTGAATGACTGAGCGACAACAGGCTGAGTGTTCACCTTGCAGCTCCTGATTCAGGGCATGGACTCTTAATCTGAAATGAAGGGATTAAGGCAGGCAACAGTACACACGGTCACAAAAATCAGACACGCCTGAGCACCTGAACTACCCCCAAGGTGGCAGAAACAATTCATGTGCCAGCAAAGCCTCGCGGGCGCTGCCTTTGGCGCATGGTGAGCCAGCTTCCGTGCCAGGACCTCACTGTGTCAATGTCTGTGAACTTCCCGCCGTACATGTGGCCACAGTTAACATTCAAGTTGATAGTTAAGGGTTAAAGACCTTGGATGTGTCGCCTTCAAAATAACGCACTACATGAGAGTTAAGATTTATCTGGGGAAAAATTGCAGTCCAGGTGGCAGCACCTCAGATAGCTCTAACAGACTGCTCCGAAGAGGCAGGAGGAAAGACAGTGTGCGTGTGATTTTGGTGAGGGGGGTACATGCAATTGAGCACACATTTTTTGCAGAAAGTTTCTGCTAGTGTCATGAAGCTTCTGTGAGGCGCTAGAAACAGTCATCACCACGGAGGATGTCAGTGCTTTTCTAGATATGAAGGGATAGAAGAACTGGGCTCATAAAATCAGGTCCTGAGAATGTCTGACTATCTGAAGACCTGTCCTGCCAGTTTTTCCCTGAGCTTGAATACCTCATTTCTGCTATTCACTCTAAACTCCTTTCGGAGGGTACTGAAGGTCATCCTTGGAGAGGGAGATGTGTGCTCAGCTGCTCAGTCATGTCCGACTCTGTGACCCCATAGACCGTAGCCTGCCAGGCTCCTCTGTCTACAGGATTTTTCAGGTAAGAATATTGGAATGGTTGCCATTTCCTTCTCCAGGGAAGCCTGTATTATGTGGTTCCTTCCAAATAAAGCAAAAGTTCAGGGACTGCGCCTGGATCTCCAAATACCCAGAGGGACTGTGCATCCTCAGCAGCTGGTCCATCTGACAAGCGCTGAAGGGCAGCACTTGGACTGCCTGGTGTAACCCTCTAGGATCCGAGGGGTTTGCCCCTTAAACGATTATTACACATGAGGCCCAGTGAGAAACTGAACACTGAGGGCTAGTGTATGATTAATTACCCCACAAACCCTATTTGAACACCACTATATTCATGGGGCAGAGAAGGCAATGGCACCCCACTCCAGTCCTCTTGCCTGGAAAATCCCATGGACGGAGGAGCCTGGTGGGCTACAGTCCATGGGGTCACTAAGAGTTGGACACGACTGAGCGACTTCACTTTCACTTTTCACATTCATGCATTGGAGAAGGAAATGGCAGCCCACTCCAGTGTTCTTGCCTGGAGAATCCCAGGGACGGGGAGGCCTGGTGGGCTGCCGTCCATGGGGTCGCACAGAGTCGGACACGACTGAGGTGACTCAGCAGCATACTCATGGGGTTGCAAAGAATCTGACAGGACTGAGTGACTGAACTGAACTGATACTTAAGTAATTAATAAGTAACTGACACTTTGCTGTTCAGTTCAGTTCAGTCGCTCAGTCGTGTCCGACTCTTTGCGACCCCATGAATTGCAGCACACCAGGCCTCCTTGTTCATCACCATCTCCCGGAGTTCACTCAGACTCACGTCCATCGAGTCCGTGATGCCATCCAGCCATCTCATCCTCGGTCGTCCCCTTCTCCTCCTGCCCCCAGTCCCTCCCAGCATCAGAGTCTTTTCCAGTGAGTCAGCTCTTCTCATGAGGTGGCCAAAGTACTGGAGCTTTGGAGAACTTAATACCGCAAAGGCTTGTTCCTGCCCTCCAGGAACTTCCTGTTAAAGGCATGAATAAGAGCAAAGAGCCTCCAGAGCAGCTTCTAGAATTGCTGTTCAGTCACTAAGTCCTGTCTGAGTCTCTGAGACCCCGTGGACTGCAGCGTGCCAGGCTTCCCTGTCTTTCACTATCTCCTGGAACTAGCTCAAACTCACATCCATTGAGTTGGTGGTGCTATCTAACCATCTCATCCTCTGCCCCTCCATTCTCCTCTTGCTCTCAGTCTTTCCCAGAATCAGGGTCTTTTCCAATGAGTCAGCTCTTCGTATCAGATGGCCAAAGTTTGGGAGCTTTGGCTTCAACATCAGTCCTTCCAATGAGCACACAAGGTTGATTTCCTTTAGGATGGACTGAGTTGATCTCCTTGCTGTTCAAGGGACTCTCAAGAGTCTTCTCCAGCACCACAATTCGAAAGCATCCATTGTTTGGTGCTCAGCCTTCTGTATGGTCCACCTCTCACACCATCTCTCACATGACTGCTGGAAAGATCACAGCTTTGACTATGGTCTTTGTCGTCAAAGTGATGTCTGGGTTTTAAATGCGCTGTCTAGGGGTGTCACGGCCTCCCTTCTAAGCAAGCAAGTCTTCTAATTTTATGGCTTCAGTCACCATGCTGAGTGGTTTTGGAGCCCCAGAAGAGAAAACACATCACTGCACACTGAATCAGCGGGCCCTGATCCAGCCAGACTGGGGTCCTTACAAGAACAGGAGACTCAAAGGGGCGCACAGAGAGGAGGCTGCGGGAAGGCAGCGTTCCTGCCTGGCTCCGTGAGCTTCCCCAGCGCCTCTGTGGGGCCTGACGTCGAGAAGGCGCCACCAAGTACCCCGGGGAATGTCCGTGCTCACCCGTGGGTAGGGAAGGCCCAGGGACTAAAGTCAGTATATTGGGGACGAGGCACGGTTTAAACTCTGTGTGTCAATACGCAGAATATATGGAATGTTAGGAGATTAGAGCTGATAGAAGTTTTAGAAAGTGATGCATTTGAGAAGTGTAATTGCCAAAGATTATGTCTTTGGTCCAGAAGTACTCGATAATTTGTCAAAATGCATAGAACAGGTTAATGAGAGGAATGTGTGTATGTGTGTGTATGTGATGTTAAGCTACACCATAAAATATGTTGAGGAAATTTTTTCATTTTGGTCATACCACCCGGCTTGCAGGATATTACTTCTTTGACTGGGGACTGAACCTGGGCCCACGGCAATGGAAGCCCGAGTCCTAACCACTGGGCCACCAGAGAATTCCCACGTTGAGACAATTTTTTAATGTTAGCCTGTTTTAAAAGACACACACACACATATATAATCAGGAGTTTGATAAAGTGATAAGATTTCATCAACAACCCTCCGGCATTCAGCACCCATTCATTCACAGTTTGCTCTGTGCCCACACTGCTCTGGGCGCTGCAAGGGCAGTGGAGACTGAGGCAGCGAGGGCGCCTCTCTTCATGAAGCTTACGTTCTAGGCAG
>SJYW01029993.1:399921-413011 GCA_006410735.1 Raphicerus campestris | reverse complement strand
TTGTTGACAGGCGATGGCCCCGTGGGCCCCCAGAGAAAGGACTGGGCCGTGGACTGCTAGCCCCCAAAAGATCCAGGTTCCAAAGGCAAGTATGGTTTCTACTCGATCCCTTTCACACCACCACAGAGTCGAAGAACCATGAGCTCAACCTTCGTAAGTCTGCATCATCAGTATTGACGACTGGCTAGCAGTTCCACATGAGAAGACCGCGACCGCTGAAAAGACTGCCTTAAAAGCTGGACGTGCTGTGGGCCGTGGCTGTGGCACCTGGGCGCTGGCTGCAAGCCCCCGGGAGGACGAGGCGAGGTCCCTGTAGGGAAGTGGCCGAGCGTCGGTCCGTTACAGACGTGGTACACACCGCCAAATGCAATCTCAAAACAAGCCTGCTGAGTTTGGACCTGGGAAAAATTTCCAGTTTGTAGTAGAATCAGCTGGTTCTCAGGGGTTTCTTGAGACCAGATGACAATCCAGAGGGGGCTAGAATTATTTGGGGGTGCTGTCTCAGTTCCTTCCAGTCTGGCTGGAGATCTCCTGTTGATGATAGACAACCGTATGGGAATGTGACCTGGCAGCTTGTTTCCCGAACAGAAGCAGAACGCCTCCCCTGCCGTGGCCTGGTGGCCGCCCCTGCCCCCACCCCGCCTCACAGCTCCACTCCAGTTCCCCCAGGCTGCCTCCTGGGGGTGTTGAGGGTGGTCCCCCGCACAGCCGGGGCAGACACCCACCTGATTGTGCTCACGCAGCCCAGACGCCCTGCACCCTAGAGTCAAAGTTCTTAATGTTTTCCAGAGAACTGCTGCTGTTATGAATGTATGGAGAAAATGAGGTGTGGGTTTCATACCGTGTTATGAGCCTCTAAGGATTTTAACATGTGTTTATGCGTGCATCTGTAAAATGGGCAGACGCTGCAGTAGTTTCACTGTTGGACGTAAAGTCTATTATAATAAGAGCAGTCAAGTTAGCCCTTAGTTGGGGGCTGGAAAATGGAGACGAGCAAATGCTCATGGCCAGAGGGGATGAAAGCGCCCAGCATGGTCTCCCCTCCGCCCTGGAAGGACACTCGCTCCCGCTCCAGTCTTTGCAGGGGAGTCAGGAAGACTGTGGAGTAACGGGCCGGCCGGTGCGTGGGGAAGGGAACTGCTCGGAGCAGCTCAAGCCTGAGCCAACAGCAGCTGCAAATTTGCTCCAGAAACCCATTTGGAACAAAATCCTAGACCCGTGAGTCCCAGTGCTCCTGGAACACTTCCAGGGGAAAAACACGAGAGGTTTCAAGGCGTGATCACTGAGGCGTGCACATTGGAGTCGGTCCCCACAGACCCTGTGAGCCCAGTGGGACGGGCTGGGGGTGCCCATGGGCAGGGCTTCTCCTGGACGGAGCCCAGCCACCCGACCGGGCTCACATACTGCTGGGTCTTAGAGTGACGTGGGAGGCAGCAGCAAGCACCTAGGTCTAGGTGAGTGGCGGAGTTTATTCGTGTGGGACTCACTGGACTAAGTGGGAGATATCCTGTGCCCCGCGGTCCTCAGGCCGGTGGGCGGGAGAGGGCAGCGTGGGCCACACGGGCTCTGGAGGAGGGTGGCAGCAGAGGCAGGGCCTGACCTGGCCCGGGGGGAGGTTGGTCTAGGGGCAGACGGACGGTCTGCAGGACGGGGAGCAGAGGAGGACGCCTCGTGCTGCGGGCGGGGTCGGGGGAGCTCGGGCTGAGTCACTGGATAACACACGCCCCGCTTGGACGATCAGAACCTGACGAGTCGTTCAGTCTCTGTATGGGAGAGAGAAGACTCAGAGGAGGGAGCCAGTGGGAAAGGAGCTGACGGTGGAGGAGGAAGAGACGCAGGGTCGGGGGGCAGAGAAAGAGCAGGCTTGGTAAGCAAGGGGGTCCCTACTAGTTTCGGGGTGAGAACTTCTGTTCCACAAAAGTGGGGAACACAGGGCCACAGGACTGTGTAGCTGCTGCATTAAAGCAGCATAGAAATGAAACGGTGATTTTCAAGACCGTGTGGGTGAGAAATAGTCACAGTCACGAAGGACAGGGGTTGCTGAGAGCCAGACCAGGGAGCCAGGAGTGCACCGCCCAAAGGGGACCCCCGGCTGCGCCCGGGCTGAGGGGATGCCGCTGGAGCTTAGGGAGGCCAGGGAGGGCTCCTGGGCGGGGACATTTTCAGAGGGGAGGTCACACGGGTCTGCACCTGAGTCCTGGCTGCCACCTGCACGGGGACTAAGGGCCGGAGGGCAGGGAGGGACCCCCGCGCAGGACCACAGGCCTGCGTTCACCCAGGGCTGGGACCTGGCCCACCAGCCAGGCCAGAGCCTGGGAGACAGACTGCAGACCAGCAGGTGCTGGGCAGGGCGCTCCGGGGACCCGCCCTGGTGGGGGCACAGCCCACAGGCCAGACACCGGCTCAGTCCTGCTCAACAAACCCTAAAAGCAGGCCTGAAGGGATGAGAAGCTTAACTGCACTTCGGAGCAAAGCTCGGTAATGAGTTAAGGAATAAAGAAAACCTTTGCAATGTCTGGCATTCGGAAAAGATTATGAGATACAAGAAAATAGGACCCGCGATGAGAAAAGCAAACGGAAACTGGCCCCAAAATACACACTGTTAGTCAGTAGACAAGGACACTCGAAGGTCGCCTTGTGATGAGAAAGGGGTCAATGCACCTGGACAGCACAACCCTGGACACGCGCCCAGAAACGGAGCTGCGGGCCCGGGCTCAGCGTTCTGTCAGCACGCAGAAGCCCACGGCTACAGCCAGCGGCCTAAACGGGCCTCACAATAATTCACAGAACAAGAGGATGGAAAATCATCAAAGGTACAGAAAACTTACACAACGCTACCAGCTAAGCTGACCTAATTGACATTTTTAGAACATGCCAAATTAAAAGCAAAACACGCATTCTTTTCCAGCCTGAATAGACTATTTCCCCAGTGGACCATATTCTGGGTGTGCAAGCCGTCTCAACAAGTTTTAAAGGATTCACGTTGTACAAAGCATGCGTATGCATTCTTACCCCGATGGGATTAAGTTAAAAATTAATAATATATATTGTCAGAAAATTTCCAAATATTTGGAAACTAAATAACACTTCTAAATAACCCATGGATCAAAGAATGAATCAAAAGGGAATTTAGCAAGTCTTTTGAACTGAACAAAAATGGGAAAAAAAATCAAAATGCATGGGCTATTGCCAAAGGAGTACTTAGGAGAAACTTTTACAGCCTTAAACGCCTAAATTAGGAAGAAAGAAAAGTCGTAAATCAGTGATCACCCACTCCACATTAAGAAAAAATGCAGAGAAGAAAGAAAATAATAATCAGAGTGGAAATTAGTGAAACAGAAAAATGACAGAAAATAACTGGAACAAAACGCTGGCTGTTTGAAAAACTCAGTGCAGTTGATGAGCTTCCAGCCCCAGGGACTGGGATCAAAAGAGAGAAGGCAGAGAGGACCCCCATCAGAAGTTAAAGAGGGGTCACTACAGAGACTTCAAATAGGAAAATACTATCAACAGTCTTATGCCAATAAATTAAGCCCCTCAGACAGAACGGACAAATTCCTTAAAAGACAACAGGCCAAAGATCGCTTTAGAAGCACAGGTAATACAAGCTGTTTTAGAAAGTGAATCTGAGCTTAGAAACTTTCCCACGAAGGGAACCTTAGGCCCAAATGACGCCAATAGTGAAATCTCCCAAACACGCAAGGAAGAAACTGTCAGGTTTCCATAGAAATTCTTTCAAAAAATTAAAAAGGAGGAGATACTTCCCAATTGATTCCACGAGGCCAGTGTTGCCCTGGGACAAAAACCAACAGTGTCCCAGCAAAACTGAAAGCCGGCACCCCTCAGGACCACAGAGGCAAGAACTCTAAAAAGCAATTTAGCCAGTTAATCCCAATATATGAAGAGGATACCATGTACTTTTAAAAGTTACAAATTTTAACCTTCTGATCCGTTCAGTCGTTTCGCCCAGCCTGACTCTCGTCTGTAGCCATGACCAATGTGCTCTCTGTATTTATGAGGTTTTTAACTTTTTCAGATTCCACAGACGTGAAATCGTGCGGCATTCCGTCTCTCTCTGGCGTATTTCAGCGCGCGTGATGCTCTCGGGGCCTGTCTGTGTTGCCCAGTGGCACCCTTCCCTCCTCTTCACGCTGAGCAGGGCTCCGCTCTGCGCGCGCCCCACCTTCTTCTCGTTCATGCATCGGCAGACAGGCAGCTTCCATGCATTGGCTGCTGTGAGCAGCACTGATGTGAGCACTGGGGTGCACGCATCTTCTTGAGTTAATTTCTCACTTTCTTCAGATAAATACCCACAAGCTCCCTCGTCTAAGCGAGGCCATTTCTGGGATTAAGACGACAGGTGTCACTCAGGGCTGTCCTGGCTGTCTGGACGGGTGGGCACCCCGGTCATGGCCAAAGTCTCAGCTCCATCAGATGCCGTAGCCCATCTGGGGCTCTATTCCCGCAGATCGTCCCTTGTGACCTGCCTTCTGACCCCACACAACTCTGTGGGGCCCATGGCCCCCCACCCTCCAGGCTCCACCAAGACCCCAGAAAGGAGCCAGGGCCTCCCCGAGTCTGTGCGGCCCCTGGCAGGCTACAGCAGGTCCTCAGGAGGTGTTGGGGACAAACACGTGGCCGACACCGTCCCTGCGGATGTGCTCGGGGAGCTCCTGCTAGCTTTCATACGTGGGCACCGGGGACACGGGAGTCCTCCACCCTCGCCCTCACCCTCCTCCACACCCCCCCGTCCCCTGTGGCTGGTATGGCTACCAACGGGGTGCTCCCGACAGGGGGGCTCCCAACATGGGGGGCTCCTGACACGGGGAGCTCCCGACACGGGGGCTCCCGATACAGGGGCTCCTGACACAGGGGGGCTCCTGACAGGGGGGCTCCTGATACAGGGGTGCTCCTGACACGGGGGGCTCCCAACATGGGGGGCTCCTGACAGGGGGAGCTCCCGACACGGGGGCTCCCGACACAGGGGCTCCTGACACAGGGGGGCTCCTGACAGGGAGGCTCCTGATACAGGGGTGCTCCTGACACGGGGGGCTCCCAACACGGGGGGGCCTCTCGACACGGGGGGGGCTCCCGACAGGGGCTCCCAACACAGGGGGCTCCTGACACGAGGGGCTCCTGACAAAGTGCCGCCCCGTCCCTCTGCTCCCTGATGCTGCATGTGGATGGGGCGGCTTGTCCCACGCTCAGTGACTGGCGTCTCCTTCCTGAGGGCCTGACCCTGGCTGAGGTCACAGGTCTGCGTGCTCCTGTCCTGGCTTTGCCCCTATCCTCCTCCCCATCCCGGCATCAACAGTCTTCAAAGAATATTTCCCTGATTTGCAAATGGAAGCAAAGCTCTTTCCAAAGAGAAGGTGATTTCTCTTCAGTATTTACTGGTGATTCCCAGCTTAAAATTAGACAGCAGGGGAATTCTCTGTGGAGCCTGCAGGGTTTCCATGGCAACCCTGGCCTGAGAAAAGACCGGCCGCCCTGCGTCCCTCGGTGCTCCTGTCTGGGGGCCTCAGAGCTCTGCTGGCAGCTGAAAAGGGGTGCGGGGCCCCGGCATCAGCGTTTTACTTGGGTTCCTGACCCGAGGTCCTGCTTCCTAGGAGAGTTGTGAAGGGGCTCTGCAGCCCCGGCCGTGGCTGGTCGCACGTGTGCACAGCCTTGCGAGGTTGGTCTGCAGGGGCCACGCCCTGCTTGTTAGGGGCACGATCACCCTGGGCAGCAGCCTGGTCGCCCTCTCCGAGGGCCTTTGGCACGTTGGGCACTGCATGCAGGCCAGGTGCCCTGATCCTTGTCCGTGTGCTCGGGTCCCGGGTGGGCGAGGGCCCCCAGGTCAGGAGCCCCGTCTGCTCTCTTGCCCTGCTTCGCTTTTCTCTAAGATAATTAGAGGAAAAAAGTAAACTGTCGCCCTTGAAAGGATTCAGATTCCAGCTCGTGTTTCAGAAGTTAAATAGAAATGTCAGGGAATGGAAGAGGTTGGGAGCCCTTCTCGGCCCCTGGGACACAGACCCTGGATATGTTTGACAGGTTGTGGGAGGCCTGGGGAGCTGCGAGGTTTTGACAAGTCCGAGCTGAACAGAGAGCGGTCAGGAACGGGCTCGGGGTAGCGGGGTGCACTCCAGGGGATGCTCCAGTGGCGGGGGGCCATGGGGGATGCCTGCAGGGTGGGAGGGATGCAGGCAGCCCCGCCCAGAGGGAGCCCCAGGCCAGACCAGAAAGAAGCGCGGGCTCCCTGTGAATCTGTTAATTAATCAGCATCAAAGTGCCCACAAGTGCGCGGAGAGGCCCCGCCTGGCGGCCCTGCACCTCAGATGCTATTCCTGGACCGTGTGGGCTGGCGCTGGGAGGTGCTGGATCCGCAGGAGCAGAGCCAGGCCGGACTTTGCACCTGCCAGCCTGCCTCTTCCCTGCGGAGCCAGACCAAGGCTCTGCTTCGGCAACGATGGCAGGAGCAGTGGTCTTTGCAGAAGATGTCGGACAGGGAGGCCCTGTGTTCTTTCCTCGGCTCAGCTGAGTCGTTTCAAAATTTGAAACACTTGAGTTCTCCCTCTATTTGAGAGCTTGCTGTTTCTATTTCTGCCTGAATCAACCAAGAATGTTACAGGTTTTCTGAGATGTGGGGCCTTCTGGTCAAACATCCTGTATCTAAATCCTAACCCACCTCCTCGCCCCGCACCCAGGTTGCAGGGGAAATTTCCTGCTGGGAACAACTCACTGATGAACCGACCTGGTGATGAGACGCACTGGGACCTGAGAAATGGCAACCGTGAAAGGGAAGGAGGGTTCCCTGAAGAGGAGGGAAGGGAAGCTGGCCGGGACAGCCTTGGAAAGGAGGTCAGCAGGCCCATGGGGCTAAGGGCTGGACAGAGGGGCTCCGGCCAGAGTCAATGTGGCTGCCTGGGAACGTCTGCACGGACGCTCTTACTGACCATGTGGCAAACACCAGGTGTGACATTGGGGGAGTCTTTTCGTCCTTTCACCCACTTGGTTAAAAGCAAAACCAGTATCTGGTTCCTGTTTGTCTAGTCTGATCATCCATCATCTTATGGCTCCAATTACAACCTACCATGGTCTACAGAGAAGATAAAAAGAACTCACCTTCAAAGCTGTTTTATTCTTAAAGATCAGATGGAAATCAGAGGTCTGTGCCCTCCAGCCCGCGGCCTGCTTTTGAAAATGCACGTTGGTTGGGATGCATCCTGCTGTCTGTGGCCTCCCTGGTGGCTCAGTGGTAAAGAGTCCATCTCCAGTGCGGGAGACCAGGCTTTGATCCCTGGTTGGGAAGATCCCCTGGAGGAGGAAATAGCTGCCCACTCCGGTATTCCTGCCTGGAACATCCTGTGGCCAGAGGAGCCTGATGGGCTACAGTCCACTGTAGTTGCGCTGTGTGTGCGGGGGCTGGGGGTGGGGCGTCCCAGGCAGCCCTGGTGGTAAGGAGGCTGCCTGCCAGTGCTAGAGGTGTAAGAGCCCTGAGTTCAGCCCGGGCGGGGAAGATCCCCCGGAGGAGGAAATAGCTGCCCACTCCAGTATTCTGGCCTGGAGAATCCGATGGACAGAGGAGCCTGGGGGCCATGGTCCGCAGAGTTGCAGAGTTGGCAGGACTGAAGCGACCGACTTAGCACGCACGTGCTGTGTGTGGACAGACATCACGGTCTCCAGCTACGGGGCCGTCACATTTCCCCCGGGGGATGGGAACGGTGATTGGCCGGTTGTGGACGGACCGTGAGGAGGGGAAGCTGTCCCCCTGGGAGTGGGTGACGGCATCCCAGGCGCTGAGAAGGCCACAGCCAAGGGGCCACAGCCAGTTGGGGAGGCCTTGAGCTGAGAGTGACCAGCAGGGAGCGGGGCCTCGGTCCTGTCAGGAGGAAACAGATGATTCCCGAAACCCAGGGGAGCCTGGGGGCAGGTCCTTGTCCAGTAGAGGCCGGATGGGCCCTGGCTAAACTGGGCCTGGACTCCAACCCACGGAACCATGAGGCCCTGACTGGGGGCTGAGTGAAGCCTCCAACTCTGGGGTGAGGCTGAGCACAATGGAAAGCAAATGTCCCCTCCAACCGCAGAGATTCGGCCTTGCGACAGAGACCACGTGGCTGGCAAGGTGAAACGGTAAATACTTGCTGTCCGTACTTTTGCAGGAAGTTTGCAGAAGCCTAGACTCGGGCGCTTTGCTCTAGGCCCCGCTCGTGGGTCTACCCAGCTTGGGGACATGTGACTTGGGTTGGGTCCTGGGATGGCCGGGCCTCCCCGTGGTCACTGGAGGGTTGGCAGTCAGAGCAGTGGCCCTGGGGGCACAGCCTGGCTGCTTTCGGGGCAAATCCCCAGAGAGTCAGGGCGTTTCTTTCGGCTGCCACGTGTCCTCGGAGCTGACTGCGCGCTGATGAGACTGGTGTGTCAGTGAGCAGGCAGTGACCGCTGAAGACTGTCCCCCTGCCCTGCCTGAGTCCCTGGCTGTTTATAGCGGGAGAGTGATCAGGACGAGCCGGGTGGAGGCCTGAGGCTGACGGCTGTTAGGTGGGCAGTGAGATGTGAAGGGCAACTTCAAAGTTGGCAGCTCTGATTAGAACTTTCATCCCTGTGGTGGAGGGAAGCAGCTTTGCTTTATGTCTTGACCGCTTGGCAGTCGCTTCGGGAGGCGTATTTCATCCTCTGGAACTGCCCGGCTGTGACCCGGGGGCACTCACAGCTGCCCTCGAGGCCACTGTACCCGCCAGCCCCCCACCCTCCAGCGCCATGGGGCTCGCCTTGGCACGCAGCCTCCATCAGCGAGACTGCGACTCCTCTCACTTCTGCATGTCTTGGCGGCCCCTCCGTTGTGTCTGACTCTTTGCGACCCTCTGTCCATGGAATTTTCCAGGCGAACATGCTGGCACAGGTTGCCCTTTGCTCCTCCAGGGGACCTTCCTGACCAGGGACTGAGCCCGCCTCTCTTGTGTGTCCTGTGTTGGCAGCTGGATTCTTCCCTGTCTGAGCCCCCAGGGCAGCCCATACCTCCATGCGTGGAAGCCGGGGTGTGAGTCTGTCCAGCACCCAGGGCCTGGCAGCCAGTCTACCTGGAGTCCCACCTCGAGGCCCCGCCTCCCTCCCCTGGTCACTGCTGTCCTCGGACGGCCTTGGTCCTGCAGCGGGCGGGGGTCCCAGCTGCTCCTCCGCTGGTGTCCGAGCAGGACGTGAACGCAGGACTCCCTCCTGGTGGGGAGAGTGCGGTGTGGCAGGGGCCTCACTCCCTCCAAGAAGAGTCCTTCCTGCCTGGCAGTGGCTGCGCACACCCCTCCAGCCTCTGGGGAGCGGGCTTCGAAAGGTCCTGCCCTAGGAGCCTTCGCCCTACAGGGATGCCCCACCTCCAGGGACACACTGGGCCTCGGCACATATGGCCAGGATTTTAATTTCCTAGTTGAAAGGGACTTGAATTTCAAGTCAACCCCTCCCAGTGTTCCAGCGTCACAGTGAGGCTCGGGCGGTTTTGTGGTCGTTCCATTCACACCCGCGTGGCCCGCGAGCTCCCTGGGGTCCCGGCATGCAGGGGCCACCTTGCTCCCGGGAGCCTCCTTCTCCTTGTCTCACTGCGTGGACTCGTCCTGCCCCCGGGGGGTGTGGGGAGCACGGGGGACCACGTGGGGGTCGCACGTTCCCCGCAGGTCTCTCACAAGGAGAGACCCCTGGGATCTCCTCCTCTGAAGAGGACACCAACCCTACGGGGCCAGGCCCCACCCTCACGACCACATTAACCTTGCCACCTCCTCAGGGGCCCCACCTTGACATGCGGTCACCCCAGGGCTCAGCGCAAGAACCTCAGGGACACGGTTCCAGCCCTGAAGACAACCTCTGCTCTGTTCCGCTCGAGTCTTTCTAGAACTTGTCACCTCTGGTCTTCTTCCCAAGACAGTCACACTCTTTTCACCCAGGTGAGGAGAGCTGATAGGCTTCTCGGCGGGCGGTCTGGAAGCCAGCTGTGAGTTGAGACGGAGCCACAAGGCCATCTCGCTTCGGGACATGTGCTATTAACTCGGCAATTAATTTTCTCTTCCCACTAAATTCTTGTCCCCATCGCCTTAATAGGACTGATTATTCATCAATATTAAAGTGGCAAATTCATTATATTCTAATAATCTGACATCAAATATTAAATCTCATTATGCGATTGGCCAGGGATTTATGGCCGCCATTAGTCAGCTCAGGTAAGCAGCTTGTGTCCGTGGAGACGGGACGGGGCAGGCGGGGGTCTCGCCTCCAGTAAACTGGCCAGCGGGGGTCATGAGGACCCCGCGTGGTCTGCGGGCTGGAGGAAGGGGACCCGGGGAAACACGCTCCCCCCAGCATTGCCTGAGTGTGGGGGACGCCCTGTCCTCTTGGAGGCTGACCATCCCTGTGGTGACTGGGAGCACAGGCTCTGACCCAGGAGGGCTTCTAGAAGCTTCCAGAGCACTTTCCAGAGCACTTTCCTCCCCTAGGACTGTGGGCACCCAGATGGACCGTCACCTCCCAGCCCGCAGCCCAGCAGCTGCGCAGCAAGGCGGGGCGTGGTGAGCAGGGAGTGCAGTCTGCAGTAGGGGCCCGGCAAGTGGCCACGCCCAGCCCCACGCGTCTCTCGCCCCGACCCCACCATCCCCTGTGCCTGTACAGCGTCTCCCCCTCTCCCACTGAGCCCTGAGGCGGGGCCCCTGAGCTGCCTCGGGACTATGATGTCCAGGCTCCGGTCTAGACAGGGTCATGGATCCTGGGTGTGGGGTGACCTCACCCCATCGCCCAGCCTGAGAAGACGGCGGTCCAGGNCACTGAGCCCTGAGGCGGGGCCCCTGAGCTGCCTCGGGACTATGATGTCCAGGCTCCGGTCTAGACAGGGTCATGGATCCTGGGTGTGGGGTGACCTCACCCCATCGCCCAGCCTGAGAAGACGGCGGTCCAGGCATCCAGGTGAGGCTCCTGGGCTCAGGCGGCCCTGTCCGAGGGCTGACCAGTGTGGCCCAGGGAGACCCTCGCAGACCGTGAGGAGACAATCAAGGCTGTGGTGCTGGACCCCTAGTGAACCCTGCAGCCACGTGGGCTGAGGGACATAGAACAAGGGCGTCTCTTGGGGCAAAGCTGGTGTGACCCTGGTGCTGGTGGGGCTGGCAAGGGGCAGGCCTGCCCTGTGTTGGGAGGAGAGGGGTTACAGCCTTTCTGCAAATCGTCTGCTTCCCCTGGTGGACGAGGCCCAGGGGANTTTTTTTTTTTTTTTGCTTCGAAATCACTGCAGATGGTGCCTGCCGCCATGAAATTAAAAAACGCTTACTCCTTGGAAAAAAAAGTTATACCAACCTAGATAGTATATTGAAAAGCAGAGACATTACTTTGCCACAAATGTCCATGCAGTTAAGGCTATGGTTTTTCCAGTGGTCATGTACGGATGTGAGAGTTGGACTGTGAAGAAAGCTGAGCGCCAAATAATTGATACTTTTGAACTGTGGTGTTGAGAAGACTCTTGAGAGTCCTTTGGACTTCAAGGTGATCCAACCGGTCCATTCTAAAGGAGATCAGCCTTGGGTGNGGATGTGAGAGTTGGACTGTGAAGAAAGCTGAGCGCCAAATAATTGATACTTTTGAACTGTGGTGTTGAGAAGACTCTTGAGAGTCCTTTGGACTTCAAGGTGATCCAACCGGTCCATTCTAAAGGAGATCAGCCTTGGGTGTTCTTCGGAAGGAATGATGCTAAAGCTGAAACTCCAATACTTTGGCCACCTCATGCAAAGAGTTGACTCATTGGAAAAGACTCTAATGCTGCAAGAAATGGGGGCAGGAGGTAAAGGGGACGACAGAGAATGAGATGGCTGGATGGTATCACCAACTTGATGGACGTTAGTTTGAGTGAACTCCAGGAGATGGTGATGGACAGCGAGGCGTGGCGTGCTGTGATTCATGGGGTCGCAAAGAGGCAGACACGACTGAGTGACTGATCTAATCAGATCTGATCTTTATGAAAAGTTCCAAAGAATAGCAAGGAGTGATAAAAGAAAGTCTACTTCAGTGATCAGTGCAAAGATATAGAGGAAAATAATAGATTGGAAAAGACTAGCAACCTCTTCAAGAAAATTACAGATACATTTCATGCTAAGATGGTCACAATAAATGAAAAAAACTGTATGAACATAACAAAGGCAGAAGATATTAAGAAGACACGGCAAGAACACTCAGAACTATACAGAAAGATTTTTTTTCCTGGCTTTTTTTTTTAATTTTTATTTTTACTTCATTTTGCTTTACAATACTGTATTGGTTTTGCCATACATTGACATGATTCTGCCACAGGTGTACATGAGTTCCCAATCCTGAACCCCCCCCCCCACCTCCCACCTCATATCATCTCTCTGGATCTTCCCCATGCCCCGAGTATCCTCCATCGAACATAGACTGGCAATTCATTACTTACATCATAGTATACATGTTTCAATGCCATTCTCCCAAATCATCCCACCCTCTCCCTGTCCCATAGAGTCCAAAAGTCCATTCTATACATCTGTGTCTCTTTTGCTGTCTTGCATACAGGGTTATCATTACCATCTTTCTAAATTCCATATATGTGTGTTAGTATACTGTATTGGTGTTTTTCTTTCTGGCTTACTTCAGTCTGTATAATTGGCTCCAGTTTCATCCATCTCATTAGAACTAATTCAAATGTATTCTTTTTAATGGCTGAGTAATACTCCACTGTGTATATGTACCACCACTTTCTTATCCATTCATCTGCTGATGGACATCTAGGTTGCTTCCATGTCCTGGCTATTATAAACAATGCTGCAATGAACATTGGGGTACGTGTGTCTCTTTCAATTCTGGTTTTCTCAGTGTGTATGCCCAGCAGTGGGATTGCTGGGTCATATGTGTGTGTGTGTGTGTGTGTGTGTGTGTGTGTGTGTGAAGTCACTCAGTCGTGTCCGACTCTTTGTGACCCTGTGGACTGTAGCCCACCAGGCTCCTTGGTCCTTGGGATTCTCCAGGTAAGAATATAAGGCAGTTCTATTTGCAGTTTTTTAAGGAATCTCCACACTGTTCTCCATAGTGGCTGTACTAGTTTGCATTCCCACCAACAGTGTAAGAGGGTTCCCATTTC
>SJYW01029993.1:376466-392144 GCA_006410735.1 Raphicerus campestris | reverse complement strand
ATGAAATGTAGAGAAATACATGTGTGAATTGTGCCTGTGTTTCTTTTTTTAAAGAAAAAACCTATATATTTATTTATCTGTGCTGGGTCTTAGTTGAGGCATGAGGGGCCTTCGGGCTTTGCTGCAGCCTGAAGGAGCTTCCTTCTCGGTGTGAGGGCTCCGGGTCTCTGACCAGGGATTAAACGCAGGCCCTGCGCCGGGAACGTGGAATCTTGGCCACTGGACCACCAGGAAGGTCCTTGTCTTATTTAGTACTCAGCTCCACATCACCTGCCCGGACAGGCAATGCTTCATTATCTTTGGTATTTTAGAGACTTTTCCTCGTTTAAAACCCAAGTTTTCCGCGAGTTTGAACTGCGCTGCTTCTCACAGCCAGGCCACGGGCGCCGGTGTGTTTGCCGCGTGACCTGCAGCTTCAGGGGTTCGTGTGAAGGGGGCGCGGGCTCCCGCCTCCTCGCCGCTCTCCTGGCCCCGACCCTGCTCGGGGTGCTGATCCCGGCCTGTTCCCCCCAGAACTTCCCCTTATTTGTCACGGAAGGAATCCGCGTCTGCCTGCGCCGCGTCTTGCCCTCCCTCCCTGGGAGCCCTGGGAGCCTGGAAAGACCCCTGGAGACTCCAGAGTCCAGTGGCCCGGACGTGAGGGGAAAACTGAGCGGGAGGAAGGCAGAGACCAGCGGGAACGCGAGGGGGCCCGATGGGGCTGGCCCAGTGGGGCTGATGTGATGGGGCTGGCCCAGTGGGGCTGACGTGATAGGGCTGGCCCAGTGGGGCTGGTCCAGTGGGGCTGACGTGATGGGGCTGGCCCAGTGGGGCTGACGTGATGGGGCTGATGTGATGGGGCTGGCCCAGTGGGGCTGATGTGATGGGGCTGGCCCAGTGGGGCTGACATGATGGGGCTGGCCCAGTGGGGCTGGTCCAGTGGGCTGGCTGGCTGGGGCTGACCCAATGGGGTGAGCCCACATGCTGGTTCAGCTGCCCCGCCCTGTCCCTGGGGAGAACGGGGCCTCTCCTGAGTCTGCATTGAGGGGGCGGTGGGAAGGGGGCTGGCGGCTGTCTGGGTGGAGGTGAGTTCCTCTGGACGCCCTGCCTGGTGGGGCGGGTCTTGCTTCAGGTCAGGTGTCTCCAGAGGGCCTGTTCTTTCTTGTGAGGAGTTTCCAGTTTTTCTTCAGGGGCCGTTACTTGTTTATGTGAAAAGGAAGCAAAAGTGGGTAATTTAAAGGATCCGTTTCCCTCTCGTTTCTTTGGAGATCCCACAGCACGTTTCCTGAGGGGACCCCCCTTCTCATGCCCTCCCACCCTCCTCAGAGGCTTGCTTGACCTCTGCCTCCCCGGGGCCTCCCCAGGCCCCAGGCTTGGAGGCCGGGGCTGCTGAGGTTGTGCTGGCTGAGGGGAAGCCGCTGGCCCCGCATCATGTCTTGGGTCCATGACTCTCCTTCCTGAGAGGGGCCCTGGGGGCCCAGGTGGTGTTGGCTTGGTTATCTGGGTCTGCTTCAGGTTCCAGCCTCCCAGGACACAGGGGCCTCAGCTAGGAGTCCCTGCCCACCCTCAGGAAGCCTCCCCCGAGGTTTGAGGGGGACAGCCCCCCATCAGGTGTTCCAGGAAGCCACCAGGGGGCAGTCTCTGTGCTTGAGCAACTGGACACCATGTCCAGGGTGCTGGACACCTCCTCTGCCTGGGTTCCCAGCTAGGACAGAGCTGGGGAGGGGGCTGCCCTGTCCCCACGCAGGCCTGGATTTACGCCTTCTTCCTGCAGGTCTCGCTCCGTCTTTAACCTCTGACAGGAAACGGATGGGGAGCCCATCTGGGCAGAATCTGTCCTGAGGTCATCCCTCCTCCGTGACACACAGAGCCTTGTAATTTGGAAGTTCATTTAGCTTGACCAATTCTCGTCCTCTCTCCATTGCTGCGAAATTAACAGGAAAAAGTTACAAATTGCTAGAAGACAGGGACTGTGGGCCATGGGCGCGTCTCCTCATGCAGGTTTGATAAGGGGAAGCATATTAAAAATGGAAGAGGCGGCTCTAGGTAGACCAGTCGGCCTGAAATTTTAATGAGCTGCAGAAGCAGTGTCTGGAGGGAAGGGGGAGCTGGGCCAGGCAGCTGAGGGCCGCAGCCCCGAGGTGGGGCCGCACCCGGCCTGCCCAAGCCCTCCACTCGGCCAGGCAGCTGAGGGCCGGAGCCCAGAAGGAGGGGGGCCGCACCCAGCCTGCCCCGAGCCCTCCACCCGCCGCCTGGGGCCGCCGGGGCCACCGCTCCCCGGTTCCCTCCTCCCCGGGGGCTCTGCGGGAGGGACGCTTGCCCAGGTCCCCTTGTGCCCTGGCATACGTGAGGGAGGTGAACTGTTCCCTTTGTAAGCAGTCGAATTCACAGATGTAACAGGAACACGACGCAGCCCTGAATTCCCTGCAAGTGCCCTTGCGGCCCTTGTGAGAGTGTGTCTGGGGGGTCCTGGGTCCCCCCAGGACGGAGGCCGGCCTCTGGGTCTGACTCGGCATGGCCGGTACCTTGGGGGAGGCATGCCCGCTGCACGTCCCCTCTCGTGGGGGCCCCAGCGTGGAGCTGTAGCTGTCTGAGCCCCCGGAGGACAGTGGCTCTGCTCACGGCCGCTGCTCCACCTTTGGGGGGTGGACACCCCAGGATGGTCCAGCCAGGAAGTGGCGGGGCCCCTCACGCTCCTGCCCCAGGTCTCGCCCAGTGTTGCTCCGCGTTCGTACCTGCACGTGACGCTGCCTAGGGGAGGCAGACACGCAGAGTGAGGTGTGGAGAGGAGCCGCCAGGCGGCCACCCGGCCGTGCTGAGCGAGCCACCTGACTGTGCCCCCGCGTCTGAGACTGGGCCTGCGGTCGCTGTGGAAGCCGACCCTCCCTGGGTTCTGCAGCCCTGCAGCCGTGCGTCCCTGCGGTCCTGTCTCCGTGGGTCCCTCTACCCCTCAGTCCACCTGGAGGGGCTCCTGCATCCCTTCCTTGGGGTAGGGGTCTCCACCACCTGTCTGGAGGGAGTGAGCCCCGCCTGGCCCTCCTGACTTCTGAGCACCCAACTGCAGCACCTCCTCACTGGGGGGACCACCTCTGTCTCTTCATCAGCGTGAGCCCCTCAGGGGAAGCACGCTGTCCACGCCCCGGGTGGGGAAGGATGCTGCCTACCCCTCGGGTGGGGAAGTGTGCCGTTCACCCCCTTGGATGGGGAAGGGTGCCATCCACGCCTCGGGTGGAGAAGTGTGCCGTCCACGCCTCGGGTGGGGAAGTGCGCTGTCCACCCCCTTGGATGGGGAAGGGTGCCATCCACGCCTCGGGTGGAGAAGTGCACTGTCCACCTGCTTGGATTGGGAAGGGTGCCATCCACCCGCTTGGATTGGGAAGGGTGCCGTCCATGCCTCGAGTGGGGAAGCACGCCGTCCACCCCCTTGGATGGGGAAGGACGCCGCCCACCTTTCGGATTGGGAAGGGTGCCATCCACACCTCGGGTGGGGAAGGACAGCGCCCATTCCCTTGGATGGGGAAGGATGCCACCCACCTCTTGAAATGGGAAGGATGCCGCCCACCCCTTGGGTGGGGAAGGATGCCACCCACCCCTTGGCCCCCGGGGCCCCTCTGGTCCCTAACGCTTCCCTGTCGGGGGCACCAGGGGCTGACATCGGCACTCTGGGGAGATGGGAGACGGTGGGGAGGGGTAGCTTAGCCCGCGCTAGGAGGGGGTCGCCTACTGTAGGGTCAGCAGGGCACAGGGGTGCAGTGGGAAGGTGGGGAGGTGGTCAGTGGAAGTGGAGGCTGTGTGGATGGCGGACACAGGGACCATCCATTTCTTGGATGCTCAGAAGGTGTGGGAAGTCAGACTTGCTGGGATGGATGTTCATGTGAGGACCAAGGGGGCCCCAGGATTCTGCAGTTAGTACCCAGGGACTGGTAGCTGTCTTCTGACCTGGGGAGGTCTGGGCGGGGCAGTGGGGCTGGACTGTGGAAAGTGAGGGCTCTGTTGAAACATGGTGTGTGATGGCTAGCTCACGTGCCATCTTGCCGGGGCCATGTGGTGCCCAGGTATTTGGTTGAACCTAATCCTGGGTGTGTCTGAGGGTGTGCTGGAAGAGATGAACATCTGAACCAGAGGATGGAGTGAAGCGGAGGCCTGGCCAGTGTGGGAGCCTCGGCCTGCCTGTGGAGCCTGAGCGTAAGAGCTGGGTGGCAGGAGGGC
Source organism: Raphicerus campestris (assembly GCA_006410735.1). Lineage (NCBI taxonomy): Eukaryota > Metazoa > Chordata > Mammalia > Artiodactyla > Bovidae > Raphicerus > Raphicerus campestris. Next base: position 387,956 of record SJYW01029993.1, on the reverse strand, counting down.
TTGCCCTGTCTGCCTGGCTGGCCCAGGGCAGGGCGGGCTTCTTCTTCCCCGTGGCCTGGAACCTAGGCCAGCCGTATCCTGAGGACCCGCTCACAGACAGCAGGGGCTGGGGCTTCCCAGTCCCACAGGCAGCGAGCCCACTCCTTGCAGAATTCGCAGGCCCATGTTTATGCCTGTACGCTCCGCTTCTCTGCAGAGCCCTGACTGGCTTGACACGTGTGTGTTAGCCAGTGCACATGGCATCGACTGGACCTCCCTGCAGAGACGGCCAGAGGCCTGGGGACAGCGGAGTGTCTCCGGAGATGCCTGGGGCGGGCAGCATCAGGTTACGGGGCCCAGCTAACGGACCCACTGACCGTTCGGGAGGCCGGGCGGGTGCAGGGAGGCTTGGTCTTTGTTCCTTGGTCTGGACAAGGAGGGTACTGGGAGGAGGTGGACAGGCTGAGGGAGCTCTCCCACCTGGCGCCTTCCAGGGGGCCATAGGAGGAGACCTGGATGCAGCCCTCCATGCCCGCTGATGCTCAGGTCCATGGAAGCTGTGCCCCCAAGCTGGCATTTGGCCCCGAGGGGCTGGCACCCAGAGGGCACTGGCCTTGTCTGTTCCGAAATCCATGGCCAAGCATGTGCACGTCGAGTGTGACCCCAGGAGCCTCACAGCCCTTCCTCCTGGGCCATCCACGCCCGTGGGGCTGCGATCCCGCATCTCAGACCCAATCCTGGGCCTCCGTCAGCTCCAGCTCCCTGTCCTTCCAATCCGCTTCCAAGCCCTCCGGACCCACCCCCGGGCGCTGGGCGGGGGGCTGCCTCCTTGCACGCCTTCCTCCTGTGGACACTCGGGGTCCACGTTCCAGGTGTCCCTTTGGGAGCAATGCAGAGGGGTCTCCTGAGCCAGGAGCTGGACTTCTGTCTGTGTTCCAGGCTCCTCTCGGCATCTCTGCGTCCCCACAGAGGCAGGCGCGCTCATGGTGATTGGGCCCCGGACCAGACGGATGTGAAGGCCGGACGGCTCTCCCCTCCCCTGCTCCTCGCTGCTCATGACACCGGAGAGGTCCAGGCGCATTCTGTGGAAAACACACCCACCAGCTTGGTCTCACCACATGCTTGCCAAACACTGTGACCCCATGCTCTTTCCTCTGGGAAAGTTCGCTCGTGGCCAGAAAGAGAGCAGGGACCTGAGGCCCTGACTGTGGGCTTCTCTCTGCAGCCTGTTCCTCGCCCGCAGGGACCAGGCACATAGGTGTCCAGGGACCCGGGATTCTTATCAAAGAGCCCGGTGTACCTAAAGCCACGGAGTAACCAGACAGGCTCCTCAAACCGCCCCTCCCTGCCTGGCCTCTGCCCCGGGGGGGTTTCAGGCGGGGAGCTTCCTTCCCAGGGGGCCCTGGCTCAAGCACCCAGCAGACTCTCACCTTCCCCCCGGCGTCGGAGCTGATCAAAAGCAAGGCAGAGTGAGGCATCCTGCAATTATGAGGTTGAAGAGCATGGCTGCAGGCGCCCACAGACTAGGGCTGCGCTTTGATCAATGATTCACGAGGTTTGTGAGGAAGGAGAGGTAACAAGTTCCCTCCTTGCGAGGGTCTTGCTTGATGCAGTGGCGGCTGGAGGAGATGGGGCCGGAGGGTCGGGTCCTGGGGTCTGTGTAGGGAGGGGGTCTTCTGGGCTTGCGGGGCAGCAGGGCCTGCCCAAGTTTCCTCTCGGGCAGAGGGGCCCGTGTGTGGTGAGCCTTGGAGTCAGGACATGGTGCCACCAGGCTCGGCGCCCGTGGTGCCCAGCATGACGTGCTACAGTTGCCAGCGCCTGGGGACCCCCCTCCTGCAGCTGGTTCCTGACGTCCAGATGCCTGGGCCCCGGTGGCCACGCCCTCAGGCGAGCAAGAGGAATCCCTGACTCCGGGAGAATGCAGTGAAAATCTCCACTTAAGGATGTTTCTCTCTTTAATCACGTTTATCCACGTTAAATGTTGAGTCTAAGTGTAGAAAGTTATGAAAGGAAGTGATGCTTTACTGCACAGCTGGGCCCTTGGGTGTTTTTGGCTCTGGGCAGGCGAGGGCAGACTCTTGAGTTGCGCCAGCCACATATGTTCTAGTGGCTTCTGCAGACGTTTTGATCAGAAAGAAGCAGGCTTTGTCTCCCTCGTCCAAGAAGCAGGAGGGCGTCTTGCCTTCTGGACCAGGACGGGGCTTGCTCCTACCCTGGTCCGGGTGTCTGGAGGAAATCCCCCTGAGCACTGAAGGTCAGGCCCTGGTGGTTTGTCTTTCACAGGCACGGCCCGACACCTGGTCCAGCCCTCCTGTCCTGGGAGCCTGGAGCCGCCGCAGCAGGCGGGGACTTATACAGTAGGATCTGAGCCTCGGAGGCACTGCAGTCGTGTGAGAATGAGAGCTACGCAGGCCGTGTCCCTCCCTGCTGAGCCTTGACACCAGAACCTGGGATGGGGCAGAGGTGGGAGACGGGCAGAAAAGTTCCCGATGAGACAGTTTCCAGCCTGCGTGGACGACCCCTCCCGGGAGACGGAGCTCCATTCCCACCGTCTGGACCCCGTGCACTCTGCACAGGCCTTGGTGACTGCTTCAGAAGGAGAGGGCGAGGAGAAGGGGAGGAGCCTGCGGGGCTCCAGGGCGGCGGGGTCGCATCCTGATTCCCGGCACTGCCCAGACTCGGGAGGCTGGCTGAGCCCTGGGGGAGGGGGCCAAGGGTGCAGACTGAAGCCGACGCCCCTGTCACCCTGCTGGGCTCTGCAGGCAGGAGAGGCCCCAGGGTGCAGCTGGACCACAGGCACTCTGTCGTCCCGGTCTCTGCTTTACTCCCTCCGTCATTCTAGGGGCTACAGCGCACTGGAGGTCAGTCGCCGGTGATTTGTGCGGGACATTGCGTGCTTCCCCTAAACCTCTTCTTTGCCTCCACGTCTGCTCAGTGAAATGTAAGACAGTCCCTTCTCAGCCAGAACGGCCCACCCTAGAGCCACGTGGACCAGCCGAGGTCTCTGGTCCTTCACGCCCACGTCACCTGGGGACTGGTAAGGAATGCAGGCTCTNTCTGCCTCCCCGGGGCCTCCCCAGGCCCCAGGCTTGGAGGCCGGGGCTGCTGAGGTTGTGCTGGCTGAGGGGAAGCCGCTGGCCCCGCATCATGTCTTGGGTCCATGACTCTCCTTCCTGAGAGGGGCCCTGGGGGCCCAGGTGGTGTTGGCTTGGTTATCTGGGTCTGCTTCAGGTTCCAGCCTCCCAGGACACAGGGGCCTCAGCTAGGAGTCCCTGCCCACCCTCAGGAAGCCTCCCCCGAGGTTTGAGGGGGACAGCCCCCCATCAGGTGTTCCAGGAAGCCACCAGGGGGCAGTCTCTGTGCTTGAGCAACTGGACACCATGTCCAGGGTGCTGGACACCTCCTCTGCCTGGGTTCCCAGCTAGGACAGAGCTGGGGAGGGGGCTGCCCTGTCCCCACGCAGGCCTGGATTTACGCCTTCTTCCTGCAGGTCTCGCTCCGTCTTTAACCTCTGACAGGAAACGGATGGGGAGCCCATCTGGGCAGAATCTGTCCTGAGGTCATCCCTCCTCCGTGACACACAGAGCCTTGTAATTTGGAAGTTCATTTAGCTTGACCAATTCTCGTCCTCTCTCCATTGCTGCGAAATTAACAGGAAAAAGTTACAAATTGCTAGAAGACAGGGACTGTGGGCCATGGGCGCGTCTCCTCATGCAGGTTTGATAAGGGGAAGCATATTAAAAATGGAAGAGGCGGCTCTAGGTAGACCAGTCGGCCTGAAATTTTAATGAGCTGCAGAAGCAGTGTCTGGAGGGAAGGGGGAGCTGGGCCAGGCAGCTGAGGGCCGCAGCCCCGAGGTGGGGCCGCACCCGGCCTGCCCAAGCCCTCCACTCGGCCAGGCAGCTGAGGGCCGGAGCCCAGAAGGAGGGGGGCCGCACCCAGCCTGCCCCGAGCCCTCCACCCGCCGCCTGGGGCCGCCGGGGCCACCGCTCCCCGGTTCCCTCCTCCCCGGGGGCTCTGCGGGAGGGACGCTTGCCCAGGTCCCCTTGTGCCCTGGCATACGTGAGGGAGGTGAACTGTTCCCTTTGTAAGCAGTCGAATTCACAGATGTAACAGGAACACGACGCAGCCCTGAATTCCCTGCAAGTGCCCTTGCGGCCCTTGTGAGAGTGTGTCTGGGGGGTCCTGGGTCCCCCCAGGACGGAGGCCGGCCTCTGGGTCTGACTCGGCATGGCCGGTACCTTGGGGGAGGCATGCCCGCTGCACGTCCCCTCTCGTGGGGGCCCCAGCGTGGAGCTGTAGCTGTCTGAGCCCCCGGAGGACAGTGGCTCTGCTCACGGCCGCTGCTCCACCTTTGGGGGGTGGACACCCCAGGATGGTCCAGCCAGGAAGTGGCGGGGCCCCTCACGCTCCTGCCCCAGGTCTCGCCCAGTGTTGCTCCGCGTTCGTACCTGCACGTGACGCTGCCTAGGGGAGGCAGACACGCAGAGTGAGGTGTGGAGAGGAGCCGCCAGGCGGCCACCCGGCCGTGCTGAGCGAGCCACCTGACTGTGCCCCCGCGTCTGAGACTGGGCCTGCGGTCGCTGTGGAAGCCGACCCTCCCTGGGTTCTGCAGCCCTGCAGCCGTGCGTCCCTGCGGTCCTGTCTCCGTGGGTCCCTCTACCCCTCAGTCCACCTGGAGGGGCTCCTGCATCCCTTCCTTGGGGTAGGGGTCTCCACCACCTGTCTGGAGGGAGTGAGCCCCGCCTGGCCCTCCTGACTTCTGAGCACCCAACTGCAGCACCTCCTCACTGGGGGGACCACCTCTGTCTCTTCATCAGCGTGAGCCCCTCAGGGGAAGCACGCTGTCCACGCCCCGGGTGGGGAAGGATGCTGCCTACCCCTCGGGTGGGGAAGTGTGCCGTTCACCCCCTTGGATGGGGAAGGGTGCCATCCACGCCTCGGGTGGAGAAGTGTGCCGTCCACGCCTCGGGTGGGGAAGTGCGCTGTCCACCCCCTTGGATGGGGAAGGGTGCCATCCACGCCTCGGGTGGAGAAGTGCACTGTCCACCTGCTTGGATTGGGAAGGGTGCCATCCACCCGCTTGGATTGGGAAGGGTGCCGTCCATGCCTCGAGTGGGGAAGCACGCCGTCCACCCCCTTGGATGGGGAAGGACGCCGCCCACCTTTCGGATTGGGAAGGGTGCCATCCACACCTCGGGTGGGGAAGGACAGCGCCCATTCCCTTGGATGGGGAAGGATGCCACCCACCTCTTGAAATGGGAAGGATGCCGCCCACCCCTTGGGTGGGGAAGGATGCCACCCACCCCTTGGCCCCCGGGGCCCCTCTGGTCCCTAACGCTTCCCTGTCGGGGGCACCAGGGGCTGACATCGGCACTCTGGGGAGATGGGAGACGGTGGGGAGGGGTAGCTTAGCCCGCGCTAGGAGGGGGTTGCCTACTGTAGGGTCAGCAGGGCACAGGGGTGCAGTGGGAAGGTGGGGAGGTGGTCAGTGGAAGTGGAGGCTGTGTGGATGGCGGACACAGGGACCATCCATTTCTTGGATGCTCAGAAGGTGTGGGAAGTCAGACTTGCTGGGATGGATGTTCATGTGAGGACCAAGGGGGCCCCAGGATTCTGCAGTTAGTACCCAGGGACTGGTAGCTGTCTTCTGACCTGGGGAGGTCTGGGCGGGGCAGTGGGGCTGGACTGTGGAAAGTGAGGGCTCTGTTGAAACATGGTGTGTGATGGCTAGCTCACGTGCCATCTTGCCGGGGCCATGTGGTGCCCAGGTATTTGGTTGAACCTAATCCTGGGTGTGTCTGAGGGTGTGCTGGAAGAGATGAACATCTGAACCAGAGGATGGAGTGAAGCGGAGGCCTGGCCAGTGTGGGAGCCTCGGCCTGCCTGTGGAGCCTGAGCGTAAGAGCTGGGTGGCAGGAGGGCTTGCCCTGTCTGCCTGGCTGGCCCAGGGCAGGGCGGGCTTCTTCTTCCCCGTGGCCTGGAACCTAGGCCAGCCGTATCCTGAGGACCCGCTCACAGACAGCAGGGGCTGGGGCTTCCCAGTCCCACAGGCAGCGAGCCCACTCCTTGCAGAATTCGCAGGCCCATGTTTATGCCTGTACGCTCCGCTTCTCTGCAGAGCCCTGACTGGCTTGACACGTGTGTGTTAGCCAGTGCACATGGCATCGACTGGACCTCCCTGCAGAGACGGCCAGAGGCCTGGGGACAGCGGAGTGTCTCCGGAGATGCCTGGGGCGGGCAGCATCAGGTTACGGGGCCCAGCTAACGGACCCACTGACCGTTCGGGAGGCCGGGCGGGTGCAGGGAGGCTTGGTCTTTGTTCCTTGGTCTGGACAAGGAGGGTACTGGGAGGAGGTGGACAGGCTGAGGGAGCTCTCCCACCTGGCGCCTTCCAGGGGGCCATAGGAGGAGACTTGGATGCAGCCCTCCATGCCCGCTGATGCTCAGGTCCATGGAAGCTGTGCCCCCAAGCTGGCATTTGGCCCCGAGGGGCTGGCACCCAGAGGGCACTGGCCTTGTCTGTTCCNCCTCGGGTGGAGAAGTGTGCCGTCCACGCCTCGGGTGGGGAAGTGCGCTGTCCACCCCCTTGGATGGGGAAGGGTGCCATCCACGCCTCGGGTGGAGAAGTGCACTGTCCACCTGCTTGGATTGGGAAGGGTGCCATCCACCCGCTTGGATTGGGAAGGGTGCCGTCCATGCCTCGAGTGGGGAAGCACGCCGTCCACCCCCTTGGATGGGGAAGGACGCCGCCCACCTTTCGGATTGGGAAGGGTGCCATCCACACCTCGGGTGGGGAAGGACAGCGCCCATTCCCTTGGATGGGGAAGGATGCCACCCACCTCTTGAAATGGGAAGGATGCCGCCCACCCCTTGGGTGGGGAAGGATGCCACCCACCCCTTGGCCCCCGGGGCCCCTCTGGTCCCTAACGCTTCCCTGTCGGGGGCACCAGGGGCTGACATCGGCACTCTGGGGAGATGGGAGACGGTGGGGAGGGGTAGCTTAGCCCGCGCTAGGAGGGGGTTGCCTACTGTAGGGTCAGCAGGGCACAGGGGTGCAGTGGGAAGGTGGGGAGGTGGTCAGTGGAAGTGGAGGCTGTGTGGATGGCGGACACAGGGACCATCCATTTCTTGGATGCTCAGAAGGTGTGGGAAGTCAGACTTGCTGGGATGGATGTTCATGTGAGGACCAAGGGGGCCCCAGGATTCTGCAGTTAGTACCCAGGGACTGGTAGCTGTCTTCTGACCTGGGGAGGTCTGGGCGGGGCAGTGGGGCTGGACTGTGGAAAGTGAGGGCTCTGTTGAAACATGGTGTGTGATGGCTAGCTCACGTGCCATCTTGCCGGGGCCATGTGGTGCCCAGGTATTTGGTTGAACCTAATCCTGGGTGTGTCTGAGGGTGTGCTGGAAGAGATGAACATCTGAACCAGAGGATGGAGTGAAGCGGAGGCCTGGCCAGTGTGGGAGCCTCGGCCTGCCTGTGGAGCCTGAGCGTAAGAGCTGGGTGGCAGGAGGGCTTGCCCTGTCTGCCTGGCTGGCCCAGGGCAGGGCGGGCTTCTTCTTCCCCGTGGCCTGGAACCTAGGCCAGCCGTATCCTGAGGACCCGCTCACAGACAGCAGGGGCTGGGGCTTCCCAGTCCCACAGGCAGCGAGCCCACTCCTTGCAGAATTCGCAGGCCCATGTTTATGCCTGTACGCTCCGCTTCTCTGCAGAGCCCTGACTGGCTTGACACGTGTGTGTTAGCCAGTGCACATGGCATCGACTGGACCTCCCTGCAGAGACGGCCAGAGGCCTGGGGACAGCGGAGTGTCTCCGGAGATGCCTGGGGCGGGCAGCATCAGGTTACGGGGCCCAGCTAACGGACCCACTGACCGTTCGGGAGGCCGGGCGGGTGCAGGGAGGCTTGGTCTTTGTTCCTTGGTCTGGACAAGGAGGGTACTGGGAGGAGGTGGACAGGCTGAGGGAGCTCTCCCACCTGGCGCCTTCCAGGGGGCCATAGGAGGAGACTTGGATGCAGCCCTCCATGCCCGCTGATGCTCAGGTCCATGGAAGCTGTGCCCCCAAGCTGGCATTTGGCCCCGAGGGGCTGGCACCCAGAGGGCACTGGCCTTGTCTGTTCCGAAATCCATGGCCAAGCATGTGCACGTCGAGTGTGACCCCAGGAGCCTCACAGCCCTTCCTCCTGGGCCATCCACGCCCGTGGGGCTGCGATCCCGCATCTCAGACCCAATCCTGGGCCTCCGTCAGCTCCAGCTCCCTGTCCTTCCAATCCGCTTCCAAGCCCTCCGGACCCACCCCCGGGCGCTGGGCGGGGGGCTGCCTCCTTGCACGCCTTCCTCCTGTGGACACTCGGGGTCCACGTTCCAGGTGTCCCTTTGGGAGCAATGCAGAGGGGTCTCCTGAGCCAGGAGCTGGACTTCTGTCTGTGTTCCAGGCTCCTCTCGGCATCTCTGCGTCCCCACAGAGGCAGGCGCGCTCATGGTGATTGGGCCCCGGACCAGATGGATGTGAAGGCCGGACGGCTCTCCCCTCCCCTGCTCCTCGCTGCTCATGACACCGGAGAGGTCCAGGCGCATTCTGTGGAAAACACACCCACCAGCTTGGTCTCACCACATGCTTGCCAAACACTGTGACCCCATGCTCTTTCCTCTGGGAAAGTTCGCTCGTGGCCAGAAAGAGAGCAGGGACCTGAGGCCCTGACTGTGGGCTTCTCTCTGCAGCCTGTTCCTCGCCCGCAGGGACCAGGCACATAGGTGTCCAGGGACCCGGGATTCTTATCAAAGAGCCCGGTGTACCTAAAGCCACGGAGTAACCAGACAGGCTCCTCAAACCGCCCCTCCCTGCCTGGCCTCTGCCCCGGGGGGGTTTCAGGCGGGGAGCTTCCTTCCCAGGGGGCCCTGGCTCAAGCACCCAGCAGACTCTCACCTTCCCCCCGGCGTCGGAGCTGATCAAAAGCAAGGCAGAGTGAGGCATCCTGCAATTATGAGGTTGAAGAGCATGGCTGCAGGCGCCCACAGACTAGGGCTGCGCTTTGATCAATGATTCACGAGGTTTGTGAGGAAGGAGAGGTAACAAGTTCCCTCCTTGCGAGGGTCTTGCTTGATGCAGTGGCGGCTGGAGGAGATGGGGCCGGAGGGTCGGGTCCTGGGGTCTGTGTAGGGAGGGGGTCTTCTGGGCTTGCGGGGCAGCAGGGCCTGCCCAAGTTTCCTCTCGGGCAGAGGGGCCCGTGTGTGGTGAGCCTTGGAGTCAGGACATGGTGCCACCAGGCTCGGCGCCCGTGGTGCCCAGCATGACGTGCTACAGTTGCCAGCGCCTGGGGACCCCCCTCCTGCAGCTGGTTCCTGACGTCCAGATGCCTGGGCCCCGGTGGCCACGCCCTCAGGCGAGCAAGAGGAATCCCTGACTCCGGGAGAATGCAGTGAAAATCTCCACTTAAGGATGTTTCTCTCTTTAATCACGTTTATCCACGTTAAATGTTGAGTCTAAGTGTAGAAAGTTATGAAAGGAAGTGATGCTTTACTGCACAGCTGGGCCCTTGGGTGTTTTTGGCTCTGGGCAGGCGAGGGCAGACTCTTGAGTTGCGCCAGCCACATATGTTCTAGTGGCTTCTGCAGACGTTTTGATCAGAAAGAAGCAGGCTTTGTCTCCCTCGTCCAAGAAGCAGGAGGGCGTCTTGCCTTCTGGACCAGGACGGGGCTTGCTCCTACCCTGGTCCGGGTGTCTGGAGGAAATCCCCCTGAGCACTGAAGGTCAGGCCCTGGTGGTTTGTCTTTCACAGGCACGGCCCGACACCTGGTCCAGCCCTCCTGTCCTGGGAGCCTGGAGCCGCCGCAGCAGGCGGGGACTTATACAGTAGGATCTGAGCCTCGGAGGCACTGCAGTCGTGTGAGAATGAGAGCTACGCAGGCCGTGTCCCTCCCTGCTGAGCCTTGACACCAGAACCTGGGATGGGGCAGAGGTGGGAGACGGGCAGAAAAGTTCCCGATGAGACAGTTTCCAGCCTGCGTGGACGACCCCTCCCGGGAGACGGAGCTCCATTCCCACCGTCTGGACCCCGTGCACTCTGCACAGGCCTTGGTGACTGCTTCAGAAGGAGAGGGCGAGGAGAAGGGGAGGAGCCTGCGGGGCTCCAGGGCGGCGGGGTCGCATCCTGATTCCCGGCACTGCCCAGACTCGGGAGGCTGGCTGAGCCCTGGGGGAGGGGGCCAAGGGTGCAGACTGAAGCCGACGCCCCTGTCACCCTGCTGGGCTCTGCAGGCAGGAGAGGCCCCAGGGTGCAGCTGGACCACAGGCACTCTGTCGTCCCGGTCTCTGCTTTACTCCCTCCGTCATTCTAGGGGCTACAGCGCACTGGAGGTCAGTCGCCGGTGATTTGTGCGGGACATTGCGTGCTTCCCCTAAACCTCTTCTTTGCCTCCACGTCTGCTCAGTGAAATGTAAGACAGTCCCTTCTCAGCCAGAACGGCCCACCCTAGAGCCACGTGGACCAGCCGAGGTCTCTGGTCCTTCACGCCCACGTCACCTGGGGACTGGTAAGGAACGCAGGCTCTCTCTGCCAACCAGCCAGCATCCCGTGTTTTGCCTCCCTGGCCCTGGGGAGCCTCCAGGCCGGCTGGAACGACTAATACCCACATGTGTTATGCCTCCATTGCCCACCAAGCTGGGCCGTCTGACGGGCAGCGGGGAGGACGGCGTGCTCTTGGCTTTCAGGGCTTAGAAGCCTCAGTGGCCCCTCGTGGAAGGCTCTGCCCACCCGACGGTCCCTCAGCCTCTGTACTGGACATCAACCTTCTTTCCTCTGAGCACCGCTGCTGTCTCCAGCTGTAATTACTCCCTCACCTTCCTCCCCACAGTTATTCCAAAACCTGTTTCCTCTTATTTCCCAAAGGCCCCCTTGAAATCAACTTTCTCTACTTTCCAAATCGGCAGAGACAGAGAGAAAATGCATGTTTTGCTTCCTCGATTGAGACTGAATTGCTGCTTCTGCAGACGCCCTCCCTGGACGCCTGATCCCCTGGGTCCTCAGGATTTCAGAGGAGCCAACTGGGGGGCGGGGTTCCCCGCCACCCCCGACCCGGGGGCAGGGGGAGGAGCCTGGGGGGGAAGGTCCTGAGTCAACGGCACCCACCTGCCTCGCTGGGCATCAGAGGAAGGGGGCAGGGATCTAGACCTAGATGAGGTGATTAGCAGTGAGACGTGTGTGAGTTCCTGACGAGTGTTCCGGAATGACACGCAGCGTCACAGCTCACAGGGCAGATGCCTGCCCCAGCGCCGGGAGAACGGGCTGAAACCCGGCTCTCCTGTCACAGGGAAAATGACTGAGGGGACGTGGGGACCCACGTGCCTGTTGCCTCAGCATGGGTTGCAGTTAAAAAAAAACCACTGCAAAATAACGAACCGTCCACCTATAGGAATCGGGTAAAAAACAATGGTGATAATACGCAGCCGTGACAGAGACGGGGACAAAGAGCACGCTGCTAAGTGAGCAAATTAACCTGCAGAGAGGCAGC
>SJYW01029993.1:344267-370628 GCA_006410735.1 Raphicerus campestris | reverse complement strand
GGGGGCTGCCCGATCTGGTGACCTCACACGGCATGTGGTTGTTAGTTTATTATCGCACAGTCTGTAGCAGGGCTGAAACCAAGGTCGGCTGGTTCCCTCTCCCGACCCTGATGCCCTGGAGGTGAATCCAGGTGTTCCGCCACCTCCTCCAGCATTCCTGGGCTCCAGGAAGCTTCCTCGTCTTTAGAGCCAGTACCGAGGCCTGCCCCTAACCCTGGAGATTTTCTATTGTAATTTTGGTTCCCACTGAATTTTTCTGCAAAAACACATGCTTCTGGAAGAGCCTTTGGCTTGATGGCTTCAGGTCCAGTGAATAGTTACTGAATATAGTTTAAGTCTGTGACATTTCATCTCTAATTTCTACATGTAGCCTCCTCCCAACTCTCTAAGGCCAGCAACTTCTGGCAGGATGTGGTTCTACTTGGTCAGATCGAGTTATTAAGAAGCTGAGACAGAAGTTCCTGTTTCAATGAGGGTACAGGCTGGTTCATCATCAGACAGGCCTGACGCGCGTCCGCAGCCAAGGTCGCACGGGGAAGGCAGGCCAGAAGCCCTCATGTAACCGAGGAGAATTTGGTCCTGCCGGGGTGTGGCCGCAGTAGCTGACTTGAAGGCTCATCCCTCGTTTGATGCCAACAACAGCAAAAGCCACTGTGAAAACTAGAGAAAAAGGTGGAAGACAGTCCCCATCATATGAAGAAGATCTCCCCGAACTCCTGGGTTGTTCTTTGTGATTTGCAGAGGCTTTCACCTCCATTTCTTCACTGACTCCAACCACAGTCTTGAGAAATGAAGCCACAATGGAATTCATTATACCCGACGTATGCCAGTTCTCCAGAGCAGCAGAGACAGCAAGATATTTGCACATAACCAGTTTACTTCAAGGCACTGGCTTAGGCCGTCGTGAGCCACGGCAGGCCCAGAACCCACAGGGGGAACTGGCTTAGGCCATCGTGAGCCACGGCAAGCCCAGAACCCACAGGGGGAACTGACCTAGGCCATCGCGAGGCACGGCAAGCCCAGAATCTACAGGGCCGCTGCACTTTCCCGTCCTTGTGCTCATCTACCTGGACTGCTGTAGCAAAACACTGCAGACTGGTTTTTACGCAGCGAAATTTATTTCTCATAGTGTTCTAGAGGGTAGAAGTCCAAGACGAGGGTGCTGGAATGGCAGGGTTCTGGTGAGAGCTGTCTCCTGGGAGCCAGTCTCTCAGGCTGGCACACATTAGTTACTGGTGATGAAAGAGAAGGACTGTGTAGCCACATCTATGGGGGAGACCTTCACGACTGGCCCCGTAGGCTGTGCAGAGAGCAATGACCCCCAGGGCTCACCCGAGCTGGGGGCTCTGTCCATTCAGACTTGCTGTAGGCCTCCCTTTGAGATGGAGTGCAAGACAATAAAAGTCAAGCTGAATGAGGTCACTGAAGATAGCAGAGTATAAAGCTCCCCAAATCTCTCTTCCATAGAGCAATGAGAGAGTTGCAAGAGTTGTCAGAATCAATTTTTTTCAGAAACTTGAAATGAATCAAATCTTTTCAGCAATCTGGAGAACATTTATTCAATAAAACGACTGAATCTCAATCAGAACAGTAAGCTTTGGAGCATTTTATTTTGTTCTATTCTCATATTCTCTTTTTGCTGCTCCGCAGTAGCCTTAAAAGCCAACAGCTTCCAATTATAGTGAAGCCCAGCAGGTCAGCACTCACCAGAAAGGGCAGAACAGGGTTGGAGCTCCTCCCAAGCCGTATCTGCAGAGGACTGTCTTGGCTGGGCTTGTCTGGTGGTTCCCTGGAGGACTCCACATGCAAGGTTGTCTTTATTTAACCTAACTTAGAGCTTGCACAAAGCAAAGCCCCTTTTCCTGGAAAGTGTTTGTCAAAAACAATTAGAGGAAATAAATGACTTTGCAGCTACCTGGTGGTAGATAATCGTTGAGACAAACATTAGACAAGCTGAAAACCTTTAAATGTGGGGAATCACGGAAGTACCTGCATGTACAGGCCAGAGGGACACTTAGGAAGACCTGAGAAGACCCTAAACTCTCACCTCTGACCTGAAGGCTTTGCACAAGCAGGAAGTGGAGGCTGAGCGTGGCCAGCTGTCTGGCTGAGGGCTGGAGGTGTGTCCCGACGTGCTCACAGAACCCGTTGACCAAGACCGGGAGAGTTACGGATTCCAATTGTTTTAGAAATCTCTGCCAAGTTATTAGCTAATTGCTCAGCTAACCAAGCAGAAACTTTAGTGTCCAAACATGACAAAGAATACTAAATCTAGAGAATTAATTAGGAAAATGCTAAATAAACAACATGACAGCGGCAACAAGCAAATCAAACAGCAACATCAAACCCTGGGGAGGGTGGGGGAGAGTCAGCTCCCAGAGACGCATGTTATAGTACTCAAAATGTCTAGTTCCAACAAAGATTATGAGACGAGCAAAGCAAGAAAAAAGTACGAACCATATCCAGGGAAAAAACGATCAATAGAAATGGTCCCTGACGAAGCCCAGACTATGGACGCAAGAAACAGAGATTTAAAATCAGCTATTTTAAATAAGCTTAAGCAGAGATAAATGGAAGGAGATCCATCCAGAAATGGAAGGGGGTCCAACGAGTCCATCCTAAAGGAAATCAGTCCTGGGTGTTCATTGGAAAGACTGATGTTGAAGCTGAAACTCTAATACTTTGGCCACCTGATGCGAAGAGCTGACTCATTGGAAAAGACTCTGATGCTGGGAGCGGCTGGGGGCGGGAGGAGAAGGGGATGACAGAGGATGAGAAGGCTGGATGGCATCACCGACTCGATGGACAGGGGTTTGGGTGGACTCTGGGAGTTGGTGATGGACAGGGAGGCCTGGCGTGCTGTGGTTCATGGGGACGCAAAGAGTTGGACACGACTGAGCCACTGAACTGAAGTGAGAAAGAGAAATCAAGTCTTAAAACCACAGGAAAGTATGAGAATCATGTCTCACCAAATATATAGTAATAGTAAAGATATAGGAGCTATATATAAAAAAGAACAAAATGCAGTTTCTGGAGTTGAAAGGTACAATAGCTGAAGCAAAAATTTCACCAGAGTTGTTCAAGAGCATATTTGAACAGGAAGAAGAAAGGATGAGGAAACTTATAAGTAGGGTGATTGAGATTACCCAAACTGAAGTAAAGAAAGAAAAAAATGAAGAAAGACTCAAAGACTTGTGGCACACCATGAAATACACAAAAATATTCATAATGGGAGTCCCAGAAGGAGAGAAGAGAGATAAAGGGTCAGAGAGAATGTTTGATAAAATGGCTGAAAACTTCTCAAATTTGATGAAAAACATTAATCTATAGAACTGACTTGAAAGATAATTGCATGAAGCAATAATTATCAGTCTTGGTTGACAGCAATCAGTGTATAAAGGTGTAAAGAATATGACTATAAAAGCACAAAGCTGGGGAGACGGCTTATAGGACCAGGATTTTTAATACTCCTGAAATTGAACTGGTGTCCATCGAACCAGAGATGAGGAAGTTGAGATTACTAATTGTCATCTTCAGGAAAAGAACTAAGAACACAGCTCAAAACAACAGAATGAGAAAAACGACATGGAATTTCACTCAGCAACGGCGGAAGATACATCAGACGCTCTCTCTGTGTGTGTGGAACACTCTCTAGCACAGACCACCTCTTGGACCATAAAACAATCCTCAGTATATTGATAACTTTGGGATTGTACAAAGTGTGTTCTCAAGCCACAGCAGAATAAAGTTAGAAGTCAATAACAAGGAAAGTTGTAAAATTCACAATTATTTGGAAGTGAAATAGCACATCTTTAAATATTCAATGGTTCAATGAAGGAATAGGAAGTGAAATCATAAAAAGCTTTGAGATGAATCAAAGCAAAAATTCAAATACTGAAACTTAAGGGATGCATCTTGTCCATTTCTTCAAAGAAGTCTTCTAAGCATTGGCAGCTAAAGCATCATTTAGAGGAAAATTTATAGCTGTAAGTGCGTATATTGCAAGAAGAAAGATCTCAAGTCAATAATGTAATCTTCCACTTTAAGATTAGGTTTTAGCCAAAATAACCAAAGGGAAGGAAATAGTATTAGAGAGAAATATGTGAAAAGGTAGAAAAATAATGGAGAAAATAAATTGAGAATTATCTCCAAAATCTCCCCAACTGATTGACAGATTCAACACAATTCCTGTCAGATCTCAGCTGATTTCTTTGAAGAAATAGACACTTGATTCTAAAATTCTTGTAAAACTTCAAGTGATCAGAGAATCCCAGTCAATCCTGACAAGGATGAACAAAGTTGGGAGACTGGAGCTTCCCAGCCTGTAAGCTCCCTATGAAGCTGCAATGACCCAGACTAGGCTCCATGATGCGAGAATTGTATTTTGGAGAAAAAAGCATTGCAAGTAAATTGATGTTTTTGACATCTGATCATCTCAGGGATATCACGTCTGCATGTGTGAGGATTAATCCTTTTCATAATTAGTCTCTATGTGTCTGGCTTCTATCGTGTCTGGCTTCCCAGGTGGCTCAGTGGTGAAGAATCTGCCTGCAATGCAGGAGACATGAATTTGATCCCCGGGTTGGGAAGATCCCCTGGAGAAGGCAATGGCAACACTCCAGTGTCCTGGAGAACCCACGGACAGGTGAGCCTGGCGGGCTACAGTCCACGGGGTCACAAGGGGTCAGACCCAAACCAGCGACTAAGCAACGTCGACGGCAAAGCTGCTGCTGAGCCGCGTCAGTCATGTCCGCCGAGGCGCGACCCCGTAGACGGCAGCCCTCCAGGCTCCGCCGTCCCTGGGGTCTCCAGGCAAGAACACTGGAGCGGGCTGCCATTCCCTTCTCCGACAGCAGCGACGGGTCTCTGGCAAACAAGCGTCTTCATTCGGGAAAGAAGTGCACCCCCCGGTGCCCCCGGGAGGTCTGCCAGCCCACTGTGTGTCCGTTCCCTTTTGAGACACAGATGATAGCAGTAGGGTTTGCGCACATTTCTGAATTCTAAATAAAAGTTAGAAAGCGTGGTTATAAAAACATTTGCTGCCTGGTAGTAGATGGAAAGCATTTCTGCTGCTATTGCTAAGTCACTTCAGTCGTGTCTGATTCTGTGCGACCCCATAGATGGCAGCCCACCAGGCTCCCCGCCCCTGGGATTCTCCAGGCAAGAACACTGGAGTGGGTTGCCATTTCCTTCTCCAGTGCATGGAAGTGAAACGTGAAAGGGAAGTCGCTCAGTCGTGTCCCACTCTGCGACCCCATGGACTGCAGCCCACCAGGCTCCTCCGTCCATGGGATTCTCCAGGCAAGAGTACTGGAGTGGGGTGCCATTGCCTTCTCCGGAAAGCATTTCTGTTTTGGGGAAACTCAGTCTTTCTCCTGAGTGTCCTTTATTCTCATAGCTGGGGCACCCACCCGCTTCTGACACTGGACACGTGTGAGCTTTCCCCAGCAGGCAGCTCCGTGGCATCGGCTGGGCTTCCTGCAGGTGACTTGGTTCTGACCTCGTCTCCCTGGGGTTAGTATCTGATCCCGCGGGCTGAGGACTCAGCCCCANCAGGCAAGAGTACTGGAGTGGGGTGCCATTGCCTTCTCCGGAAAGCATTTCTGTTTTGGGGAAACTCAGTCTTTCTCCTGATGTCCTTTATTCTCATAGCTGGGGCACCCACCCGCTTCTGACACTGGACACGCGTGAGCTTTCCCCAGCAGGCAGCTCCGTGGCATCGGCTGGGCTTCCTGCAGGTGACTTGGTTCTGACCTCGTCTTCCTGGGGTTAGTATCTGATCCCGCGGGCTGAGGACTCAGCCCCTCTTGAACTTCAGACGCCGGTCCCCAGGTTACTCACAGCCTCTGGTTCTAAGTCAGGGCTTCCCACGCCCCGTCCTCGGGTTCCGTAATTTGCTAGGGTGGCCCCCGTAGCTCAGGGCACACTGACATTCACTGGTCTATTACGTGGAAAGGATGTGATCAGGGACCCAGAGGAGGAGCTGGATCGTGGGGTCTGGGAGGGTCCTGAGGGCAGGGGTGTCTGCCATTGTGGAGTCGGCATGTGTTCACCAGTCTAGCAGTCCCCTGAGCTCCGAACCATTGGGATTCTGTGGCGGTTTCATCACGTGGGCATGATCAGTATTAGCCCAGTCTCCATCCTGTCCTGGGGGTGAGGGAGGGGCTGCAAGGTCAAGTTTCTAATCATGGCTTGGTCTTTCGGGCAATGAGCCCACATCAGGAAGCCCGCCTGGAGTTGCCTCACTACAACAAAAAGTGTGCTGATTACTCAGAAAATTCCGAGAGAATTTGGAGCCCCATGCCAGCGAGCAGGGGCAGCGATCACAGGCATTTTCCCATAATGTTCCATTATTTTACAGTATATATGTTGTGTTTTCCTGATGAAGGGCTCAAGCACGTGGGTGACAGATCTGCTGCTCAGGGCTTGGCGGCTGCATTTAAGTGCTGAGCGCTCTGTTTATGAGCTGCCCGGGGGGACGCTGGGGCCCAGGCACCTGTGTGCACAATAGAGGTCCACCCTCATCCAGTCTTGAGGACCTGGCTCTCTGGCCAGCCAACGGCCTCAGGAATGGTGAGCAATGATCGCGGCGCAGCGTGCACGCTTGGGAGGGCTTGGAGGCCTGGTGGAAGGGAGCGGGGCCACAGCCATTCCCTGACGCCCCCGCTCTGCCACGGCCTGCAGTCCCTGTCTTGTTAATGGACAGTGATGCCTCCCTGATCCTAGTCTCTCATTTATGGCTTGAAAATATACCTCTCTCTTCTCCTACTGGACTTGCCTGAGGCCTGTAATCATTATGGGATGTTTTTCCAGAAAGTTTTTAGGGGGAAAAAAAATCCCTTTCACTAAAATGAATCACCCAATTTTCCATTCTCATGGTGAATATTTAATAAATGAAGCAATTTAGAAGCCATTTAAAGTGTTATTGATGAGGCAGGGCCACAGATATCAGCCGGGGGACGTGGCGGACTGCACGGGCCGGTGTCGGGTTGGGGTCCAGCCTGGCACCGCTGCAGAGCTGGAAATAAACCCAAGCAGGGTGCCTGGTGCGAGGAGGTGCCTGGAGCTTTAAAGAGAACGTGAGGCTCTGGGCAACACTTTGGTCGCCGCATCTGCCCCTTCCAGCACACAGCCCTGTCCGCATCTCCCCTCCCCAGGCCGGCGAAGAGCATGCCTCTCGCAGTCAACCTGCTTCTGTCACCCACCAGAGCAGGTGTGGGCATAATTTTATTAAGTGAATGTATGGATGTCTGACCACCTCCATGAGCCACCATCTCTGGTTCCTCCTTTTGACTCGCGTACACGCTGTCAGTACCACCCAGGCTCCGTCACACCAGCTGCACGGGAAAGGCAGCCTCTGCGTGCTGGGGGTGGGTCAGGTCAGTGCTGAGCCTTCGCTCTAGAGTCTGCTCATGACGCCAAATTGGTGGGTCTGGATGGAGACCCTCCAGTCCCGCATGCTGGAATCTCTCAGGTGTCTTGAGTAACTGGCCATTTTTGTCTGCTGGTTGGAGCTGACTTGCAATGCCTTGTCCTTAGTATGACCTTGGACTTGCTGGCGGAGAGCCTGCCTNGAAGATACATCAGACGCTCTCTCTGTGTGTGTGGAACACTCTCTAGCACAGACCACCTCTTGGACCATAAAACAATCCTCAGTATATTGATAACTTTGGGATTGTACAAAGTGTGTTCTCAAGCCACAGCAGAATAAAGTTAGAAGTCAATAACAAGGAAAGTTGTAAAATTCACAATTATTTGGAAGTGAAATAGCACATCTTTAAATATTCAATGGTTCAATGAAGGAATAGGAAGTGAAATCATAAAAAGCTTTGAGATGAATCAAAGCAAAAATTCAAATACTGAAACTTAAGGGATGCATCTTGTCCATTTCTTCAAAGAAGTCTTCTAAGCATTGGCAGCTAAAGCATCATTTAGAGGAAAATTTATAGCTGTAAGTGCGTATATTGCAAGAAGAAAGATCTCAAGTCAATAATGTAATCTTCCACTTTAAGATTAGGTTTTAGCCAAAATAACCAAAGGGAAGGAAATAGTATTAGAGAGAAATATGTGAAAAGGTAGAAAAATAATGGAGAAAATAAATTGAGAATTATCTCCAAAATCTCCCCAACTGATTGACAGATTCAACACAATTCCTGTCAGATCTCAGCTGATTTCTTTGAAGAAATAGACACTTGATTCTAAAATTCTTGTAAAACTTCAAGTGATCAGAGAATCCCAGTCAATCCTGACAAGGATGAACAAAGTTGGGAGACTGGAGCTTCCCAGCCTGTAAGCTCCCTATGAAGCTGCAATGACCCAGACTAGGCTCCATGATGCGAGAATTGTATTTTGGAGAAAAAAGCATTGCAAGTAAATTGATGTTTTTGACATCTGATCATCTCAGGGATATCACGTCTGCATGTGTGAGGATTAATCCTTTTCATAATTAGTCTCTATGTGTCTGGCTTCTATCGTGTCTGGCTTCCCAGGTGACTCAGTGGTGAAGAATCTGCCTGCAATGCAGGAGACATGAATTTGATCCCTGGGTTGGGAAGATCCCCTGGAGAAGGGAATGGCAACATTCCAGTGTCCTGGAGAACCCCACGGACAGGTGAGCCTGGCGGGCTGCAGTCCACGGGGTCACAAGGGGTCAGACCCAAACCAGCGACTAAGCAACGTCGACAGCAAAGCTGCTGCTGAGCCGCGTCAGTCATGTCCGCCGAGGCGCGACCCCGTAGACGGCAGCCCTCCAGGCTCCCCCGTCCCTGGGGTCTCCAGGCAAGAACACTGGAGCGGGCTGCCGTTCCCTTCTCCGACAGCAGCGACGGGTCTCTGGCAAACAAGCGTCTTCATTCGGGAAAGAAGTGCACCCCCCGGTGCCCCCGGGAGGTCTGCCAGCCCACTGTGTGTCCGTTCCCTTTTGAGACACAGATGATAGCAGTAGGGTTTGCGCACATTTCTGAATTCTAAATAAAAGTTAGAAAGCGTGGTTATAAAAACATTTGCTGCCTGGTAGTAGATGGAAAGCATTTCTGCTGCTATTGCTAAGTCACTTCAGTCGTGTCTGATTCTGTGCGACCCCATAGATGGCAGCCCACCAGGCTCCCCGCCCCTGGGATTCTCCAGGCAAGAACACTGGAGTGGGTTGCCATTTCCTTCTCCAGTGCATGGAAGTGAAACGTGAAAGGGAAGTCGCTCAGTCGTGTCCCACTCTGCGACCCCATGGACTGCAGCCCACCAGGCTCCTCCGTCCATGGGATTCTCCAGGCAAGAGTACTGGAGTGGGGTGCCATTGCCTTCTCCGGAAAGCATTTCTGTTTTGGGGAAACTCAGTCTTTCTCCTGAGTGTCCTTTATTCTCATAGCTGGGGCACCCACCCGCTTCTGACACTGGACACGTGTGAGCTTTCCCCAGCAGGCAGCTCCGTGGCATCGGCTGGGCTTCCTGCAGGTGACTTGGTTCTGACCTCGTCTCCCTGGGGTTAGTATCTGATCCCGCGGGCTGAGGACTCAGCCCCACTTGAACTTCAGACGCCGGTCCCCAGGTTACTCACAGCCTCTGGTTCTAAGTCAGGGCTTCCCACGCCCCGTCCTCGGGTTCCGTAATTTGCTAGGGTGGCCCCCGTAGCTCAGGGCACACTGACATTCACTGGTCTATTACGTGGAAAGGATGTGATCAGGGACCCAGAGGAGGAGCTGGATCGTGGGGTCTGGGAGGGTCCTGAGGGCAGGGGTGTCTGCCATTGTGGAGTCGGCATGTGTTCACCAGTCTAGCAGTCCCCTGAGCTCCGAACCATTGGGATTCTGTGGCGGTTTCATCACGTGGGCATGATCAGTATTAGCCCAGTCTCCATCCTGTCCTGGGGGTGAGGGAGGGGCTGCAAGGTCAAGTTTCTAATCATGGCTTGGTCTTTCGGGCAATGAGCCCACATCAGGAAGCCCGCCTGGAGTTGCCTCACTACAACAAAAAGTGTGCTGATTACTCAGAAAATTCCGAGAGAATTTGGAGCCCCATGCCAGCGAGCAGGGGCAGCGATCACAGGCATTTTCCCATAATGTTCCATTATTTTACAGTATATATGTTGTGTTTTCCTGATGAAGGGCTCAAGCACGTGGGTGACAGATCTGCTGCTCAGGGCTTGGCGGCTGCATTTAAGTGCTGAGCGCTCTGTTTATGAGCTGCCCGGGGGGACGCTGGGGCCCAGGCACCTGTGTGCACAATAGAGGTCCACCCTCATCCAGTCTTGAGGACCTGGCTCTCTGGCCAGCCAACGGCCTCAGGAATGGTGAGCAATGATCGCGGCGCAGCGTGCACATTTGTGAGGGCTTGGAGGCCTGGTGGAAGGGAGCGGGGCCACAGCAATTTCCTGACGCCCCTGCTCTGCCACGGCCTGCAGTCCCTGTCTTGTTAATGGACAGTGATGCCTCCCTGATCCTAGTCTCGCATTTATGGCTTGAAAAGATACCTATCTCTTCTGCTACTGGACTTGCCTGAGGCCTGTAATCATTATGGGATGTTTTTCCAGAAAGTTTTTAGGGGGAAAAAAATCCCTTTCACTAAAATGAATCATCCAATTTTCCATTCTCATGGTGAATATTTAATAAATGAAGCAATTTAAAAGCCATTTAAAGTGTTATTGATGAGGCAGGGCCACAGATATCAGCCCGGGGACGTGGCAGACTGCACGGGCCGGCGTCGGGTTGGGGTCCAGCCTGGCACCGCTGCAGAGCTGGAAATAAACCCGAGCAGGGTGCCTGGCGCGAGGAGGTGCCTGGAGCTTTAAAGAGAACGTGAAGCTCTGGGCAACACTTTTGTCGCCGCATCTGCCCCTTCCAGCACACAGCCGTGTCCGCATCTCCCCTCCCCAGGCCGGCGGAGAGCACGCCTCTCGCAGTCAACCTGCTTCTGTCATCCACCAGAGCAGGTGTGGGCATAATTTTATTAAGTGAATGTATGGATGTCTGACCACCTCCATGAGCCACCATCTCTGGTTCCTCCTTTTGACTCGCGTACACGCTGTCAGTACCACCCAGGCTCCGTCACACCAGCTGCACGGGAAAGGCAGCCTCCACGTGCTGGGGGTGGGTCAGGTCAGTGCCGAGCCTTCGCTCTAGAGTCTGCTCATGATGCCAAGTTGGTGGGTCTGGATGGAGACCCTCCAGTCCCACATGCTGAAATCTCTGCAGGTGTCTTGAGTAACTGGCCATTTTTGTCTGCTGGTTGAAGCTGCCTTGCAATGCCTTGTCCTTAGTATGACCTTGGACTTGCTGGCGGAGAGCCTGCCTGTCAAGGCCAAGAACCTCTGGGACAGCTCAAACCCCTGGAAGACCCTGAAATTGATACTATCCCAGTCATGTCCAACTCTCTGCGACCCCAAGGACTGTAGCCCGCTAGGCTCCTCTACCCATGGGATTCTCCAGGCAAGAATTCTAGAGTGGGGAGCCATTCCTTTCTCCAAAGGAGGCTCCCAGCATGGAGACTGAACCCAGGTCTCCCATATTGCAGGCCGATTTGTTACTGTCTGAGCCACCAGGAAAGTCTTGCAAGAAAGACTCCTATGTCCTTTAAAATGCTTGGAAGTTGTAGGGAGAAGCAACAAGCTTGAGAGTGCTCACCACAGAGGCAAATGTGGGTTGGTGATGAATTCCTGTCCTGCATGTGTTATATCATGCCTGGGGAAGATCTCNCCAGTGTTTCTCATGATGTACTCTGCATAGAAGGTAAATAAACGGGGTGACAATATACAGCCTTGATGTACTCCTTTCCCAATTTGGAACCAGTCTGTTGTTCATTTCTGGTCCTATTACTTCATGGCAAATGTGGAAACAATGGAAACAGTGACAGACTTTACTTTCCTGGGCTCCAAAATCACTGCAGATGGTGACTGCAGCCATGATCTTAAAAGAGGCTTGCTCTTAGGATGAAAACCTATGACCAACGTAGACAGCATATTAAAAAGCAGAGACTTTATTTTGCCAACAAAGGTCCATCTAGTCAAAGCTATGGTTTTTCCAGTCGTCATGTATGGATGTGAGAGTTGGACCATAAAGAAAGCTGAGTGCCAAAGAATTGATGCTTTTGAACTTTCATGCTAGAGAAGACTCTTGAGAGTCCCTTGGACTGCAAGAAGATCCAACCAGTCCATGCTAAAGGAAATCAGTCCTGAACGTTCATTGAAAGGACTGATGCTGAAGGTGAAACTCCAATTCTTTGGGCATCTGATGCAAAGAACTGACTCATTGAAAAAGACCCTGATGCTGGGCAAGATTGAAGGCAGGAGAAGGGGATGATAGAGGATGAGATGGATGGAATCACTGACTCAGTTGACATGAGTTTGAGTAAACTCTGGGAGTTGGCGATGGACAGGGAGGCCTGGCGTGCTGCAGTTCATGGGGTCGCAGAGAGTCAGACGTGACTGAACTGAACCGAACTGTTGACTTTGGGCTAATTTTTTCCCCCAACATGTGAACTGTAATCCTATTTAGATTTCAACTCTCAAATGTAATTGACATTTGAAGAGAGCTTCTGACAGAACTTGAGTGGTTATTAATAATAATCTCAGAATGGCTATGTACATGGGAAAATGGATCTGTCTAACGCTGACTATAATCACAGTCTCACAATTGTTGAAGAGTTCCCGTTTTCACAGAGGCTTTCTTTCGTCTGAGGAGAGACGCCTCAGACCTGGATGTCGCAGTACCGTGGCTCGAGTGTGTTCTGCAAACTGGCAAGCTGGCACAATTTGGTGCTCTCTCCGCCACGAGGCACCAAGTCAGAGTNATTTGGTGCTCTCTCCACCACGAGGCACCAAGTCAGAGTTTGTAATTTTGGGGTTTGATGTCGACTTCAGCCCATGGTTGCTTCCCAGCACTAGGCTTGTTTACAGATGAATCTGCCTTTTCTGATGTGTGGGTGGGTTATACACATGAGCCTTAAATTGTTATTTAGCAAGTATTTAATGGCTCATCCAGCCGCTTTGTTTGGAATGCATCTTTCCTTCTCAGCACATCTGGGTTTGGCCACGTGTCTGCTGTGGCCAGTGGAGTGTCAGAGGTGAGCAGACATGTGTCCTGGCTCTGGAACCTCTGGGGCCCTGGGTCTGGCTCCTGGTGGCACTACCCCTCTTCTCTGGGCACAGTGTCGTCCCTCATGGAGCAAACATGAGCACTGGACAAGCGCATCGGTCAGTCTGCAGTCGCCCTGTGGACTGGTCAGTGTAGAATAATCACATCTTACAGGAACCTCCAGGTTTGAAGGGTGGCTTGTTACTCAGCATTACTGTGGCAATACTGACAGGTACCTTCACATCAGCCTGGTTAGAGGACAATTAAAGAGTTTGTTCATGATTCAAAATTTATTACATTTAAAATGAATATCCTAAGACTGAAACTTCTTGTGTTCTCCATAAATAATACAGATAGTAAAATATATTCATCTGGGACCACAGAAAAATCTAGAAGAAAATAAGAAAGATAAGAGTAAAAAGCAAGAAAGGAGTGACTTTTCTCTCTAAAGACAGAATTTCAGAGCAGACAGAGAAGCTTAGATTTCATCTTGCCTAAGGGGACTGCAGAGGGTGAGATGATTGGATGGCATCACTGACTCGATGGACATGAGTTTAATCAGACTCCAAGAGATGGTGAAGGACAGGGCAGCCTGACATGCTGCAGTTCATGGGGCTGCAAGGAATCAGACACGACTTAGTGGCTGAACAAGAACAACAGTTTGCGTTTGAATCCACCATTTTCCTTGCAAAGCTGGTAATTGAGATCCTTAATCTATTTTCAATAGTCCATGGGCCTGGAGTAACTCCTATGCTCGCCCGTATCAAAGTACAGGAATGGGCCCTTTTTCAAGGTCCCCTGGCTGGTCTCTCGGTCCAGGGATCTTCCCACCAGATCCCATGTCCCTGCTGCTGGTGTGACGAGCTTGTGTCTCCCCTGGGAGGGGAGCAGACGGAGAGGAACGCGTGGCTCACACTCTCCGGGGTCGCTGGCTCTGGCAGCTTTGCAGGTGCTGCACACACAGCTGCCCGGCGTTTCATAGCCGCGCCGCACACGCGCCCTTGGCAGGGACTTCCCACTCTCCCAACGCCCAGCCCCTGCGGCCAGCTGAGAGTGCGCCGGCGTGTCTCTCGGAGCAGCAGGCCTTGTGGCTGACGGGCTCTGGGAGAGCAGCCCGCCCTGTTGGGCACAGCCCCTCATTCCTGCTGGGCTTCCCTCTGCTCATCTGCCACGGTCCAGAGCTGGGGCAGCGTCCACACCGCAAGAAGTGCCCCCCTCCCCCGACGAGCAACTCCACCATCACAGGAGAACCAGGGGCAGGGGGCGGGGGCAGATGCGAGAGTGACGTCCAAGCCACGACCCTGTGAAGCGTGGCCTCCTGGAAACTCAAGGTGCCAGAGGAGGCCTGTGCCCTGGGGGTCGGCGCACAGCACGGAGGGGCCCCATGTGCCCGGTGTCCTGAGGGTGCCCGGTGGCCGGGCCTTCAGAGGCACACTTCTGAGGTGGCCCTGCTCTTGGCTGGTCTGGGAGGGACGAGGGGTCCCTGGCTTATGTAAGCGCAGAGTGAGATGCTGGAGACGGCGTGATTAGGGGCCACTGGCACACACGGGCACCACGGGACGCTCCTGAGGGGCTGTGGGCGGGGACCCCCCAGCAGGCACCTGAGGGCCCGCCCTGCCGCTCTGGGGCTCAGAGAGGAGGAGGCGTCCTCCCGGCCCAGGCGGGCGGTTCCGACGCTCAGTTCCTTCGGTCGGTGCCTCTGCTGACAAGCCATCGCTAGCTGCGCCTTACTGTGACTGATGAGGCTGCTGGGGTGTTTGTGCAGCCCTCGGACAGCAGCCAGAGGATGCATATTTTGGGGGAATATTTCTGACTGAGAATGTCCCCATAATTTTATTGTTAGATGCACACCCAACAGTTCAAATACAAACAATCCATTCGTTCATTTATAAGACAGATCCGTGAACAGCGTCACCGAGTCTGCCTTCTCAGAGATGTTTCGTGTTCTCTCCGAGTTCCAGTTCCTGGGAAGGGTCATGCAGGGGTGCGAGGCCTCCCTCTGTCCTTCCCCAGGTGGCCTGATCAGTACATCCATGAGCCCTCATGCGGCAGCTCAGACACGGGCCCAGGGCAGCCCCGGGCTGGCACGTCAGGGCCACGAGCCCCGCAGGGCTCACCCACTCTCCACATTCCCCCGGGGCCTCTTGGTCTGGTCTGACGCCCCAGACTCCCATCACCTGCTATCCCTGGGCCTTCGGGCCCCCAGACCCTAGGGCACGTTCGCGCCATCCTCCCACACAGAGGCAAGCAGACATCTCCGGTGGAGACTTCTGGCAGCCTGTCACATGCTGGAGTCTTCCAGAAGCTTTCCCAGAAAAAGGGTGTACTCCATGGGAGATCCACATAGCTAGTTTTAAATGATAAAGGTTAATTTCCAAATATTTATTTCAACCCTGCCGGGTACCTAGACCATGTTTGAAAGGGATGAAGACCCACCACAAAAGGGAGAAACACATCAGAGTCTGGAAAACAAGTTGCCAAGTCTGTTTCAGTGAGCGTTTCGCCCAATGTGCCAGAGCAGGAAAATAGGGGGCTCCCTCCGGCCCAGCGACCCCCCAGGCTCCAGGGGAGGCACCTTGCTGGCCACAGGGTCTCCGTGAGGGGACAGGCTCTCTGAGGGCAGGTTGGCCGTTGCGCTTTCAGCTGCCTGCGTGCTCTGTAGTTCGAGATGAAGGGGCCGCATGAGGGCCGTAGGGGGCACTGGCTCGGCGACCAGCTGCAGGGGGCAGCTGGGAGACTGGCTGACCACTGTGCTCTGAGGGGTGGGGTGGGGGCACCGCCTGCAAATGCACCGGGCCCCAGAGGAGCCGAGGCTGGAGCCTGGCCGTGGCAGGGGTGGACGCGGAGAGTCTGACCGGTTAGGGGGAGGGGGTGCACGCGGGGCTCCCTCTCTGGACCTGCCCTGCAGGGGAGTGTGCAGAGGAGCTGCAGGGACACCCGGGCGGAGCGAACGGATCCAGTTAGACTCAGAAAGGAGCCGTCACCCCTGCTCTGGATCCTGAGCAAATCCCAACAGGATTAACGATTTTGCTGTAAACAGAGAAACCAGAAAAAAAGACAGGGCTGTCGGTACAACCTTTGTGGAGACAACTCGATGTTCAGAATGGAGCCAGAGGCGGAAAACAGTAAGCCTTTCTGCCTGTTGACTGAAAACAGTCAATATGACTGTGGCTTACAAATAAGTCCAGTTCAAAGGCCTCTAGAGTGATCTGACTGCAGACCACAAGGGGGAAGCGGCTTTGCCACGGCTGGGAAACGGTGAACACGGAGACAAGGCCTGGAACAACTCAAGACAAGGGAGACTCTTCAGTGTGGCTTCCCTGGTGGCTCAGACAGTAAAGCGTCTGTCCACAACGCGGGAGACCCAGGTTCGATCCCTGGGTTGGGAGGATCTGCTGGAGAAGGAAATGGCAATCCACTCCAGTACTATTGCCTGGAAAATCCCATGGACAGAGGAGCCTGATAGGCTACAGTCCACGGGGCCGCAAAGAGTCAGACACAACTGAGCGACTTCATTCATTCATTCAACAGAAAGGCGGAAAGGCTGGCAAAGGCCCTTCGCCCACTCACTCCCTCACCCAGGCGCCTGGTGAGCTGTCGGGCGCCCCCACCTGGCACCAGCGGGCATGTAGCTGGCATGGTTGCACCCACCTCATTGGAGCCTGTCCTCCGGAGTATGGTGGGGAGCAGGTCCCACGATGGACTCTCTGAAAATGGTTTGACTGTGCCAGGGGTTGAGGGCCAAATGAACACCTGGCATGCAGACCCCACCTCTGAGCAGATGGGTGGAGAGAGGGCTGGGGTGGGGAGCAGTGGGCGGGAGGGTGAGGACTCCCAGTGCTAAGAGGTCTGAGCAGAGACCCTAGGGGCTGAGCTGGGGCCGCCGGTGAGCCTGGAGCAGAAGTGGGGAGAGCCCAGGGAGGGGGGCCTGGATGGGAAGGCGGGCCGGGTCTGTCCAGGCTGAGAGGCATCTCCTCTAACTGCTGCACTGAAGGGAGGGAAGTATTAGTCGCTCAGTTGTGTCTGACTTTCTGTGGCCCCATGGGCTGTAGCCCACCAGGCTCCTCTGTCCGTGGAATTCTCCCGGCAAGAATACTGGAGTGGGTAGCTGTTCTCTTCTCCAGGGGATCTTCAGACCTGGGGATCAAGCCCAAGTCTCCTGCATCACAGGCAGATTCTCCACTGTCTGAGCAGCAGGGAAGCCCTGAAGGCTTGGGAGCATCACAAAGACCGTGACTGCGCCAGTCCTGGGGAGCGGTCACCGCCATGCCCGCCAGTCTCCTCCCATGTTCTTTCAAACCCAGGAATGGCGTGGCTTTCAGAAAATGCAGACTCACACAATGCTGTTTAAGTGCACATTATTTTCAGGGAGGAGATCTGAAAACGTGCAAGGAAAGTCCTAAAGTCTCAGGCCATTAGTGGATCTCCTTGTGTGATGCTCAAGACAGTCTATCCTGAGGAAGCATTGATGGCTCTTCTAATGGGTTCTGCAAAGATGAGGCTGTAAGAACGTTCATCGCAGTGTTGTTTAAATAATGGAATTTACAAACCACCTGAGGACTCTATTAGACTCATTCATGAACCCATATTCATAAAGTGGAACATGGGCCCCTATAAACATGGTGTGGGGGACCGTATCTCACAGGATGGACGGTGGGCCTGCTTGTGGAGACGGAAAACGGCTTATGAAACTATGTGTAATGGAAAGAGCTAATGAGGCTGGGATCATTTCTGCTTGGAGGTACAGCCTCGCTTCACGTTGCTGCAAGAGGGGAAGCAGGGAGATGATGGTGGAGGCTGGACGGCAGTTACCGATGGAGGTGACCGAGGGCCACAGTCACAGTGCGGTCACCGGGACTGTGCGTTCATCAGCCCAGACCTGTCCCAGCTTCTGCCCTAAGTTTCCAGTTCCAGCTTCCCAGTCAGGACCCGTAAGAGGAAAGCAAATCTCCCTCCTGCCCAGTCCCCTCGGATGCCCTGCTTCTGATGAGAATTCAGGAGTAGAAGGGGGAGCGGAAGGGATATGCCNCCATCTCATCCTCTGTCGTCCCCTTCTTCTCCTGCCTTCAATCTTGCCCAACATCAGGGTCTTTTCCAATGAATTAGTTCTTTGCATCAGGTGGCCAAAGTATCGGAGTTTCAGTTTCAGCATCAGTCCTTCCAATGAACATTCAGAACTGATTTCCTTTAGGATGGACTGGTTGGATCTCCTTGCAATCCAAGGGACTCTCAAGTGTCTTCTCTAGCACCACAGTTCAAAAGCATCAATTGTTCGGCACTCAGCTATCTTTATGGTCCAGTTCTCACATCTATTCATGACTACTAGAAAAACCAAAGCTTTGCTAGATGAAACTTTGTTGGCAAAATAAAGTCTCTGCTTTTTAATATGTTGTCTAAGTTGGTCATAGCTTTTCTCCCAAGGAGTAAGCATCTTTTAATTTCATGGCTGCAGTCACCATCTGCAGTGATTTTGGAGCCCAAGAAAATAAAGTCTCTCACTGTTTCTATTGTTTCCCCATCTATGTGCCATGAAGTGATAGAACTGATGTCATAATCTTAGGTTTTTGAATGCTGAGTGTTAAGCCAACTTTTCCACACTCCTCTTTCACTTTCATCAAGAGGTTCTTATTCACTTTTTGCCATAAAGGTTTTGTCATTTGTGTATCTGAAGTTATTAATATTACTCCAGTCAATTTTGATTCCAGCTTGTGTTTCATCCAGGCCAGTGTTTCTCATGATGTACTCTGCATAGAAGGTAAATAAACGGGGTGACAATATACAGCCTTGATGTACTCCTTTCCCAATTTGGAACCAGTCTGTTGTTCATTTCTGGTCCTATTACTTCATGGCAAATGTGGAAACAATGGAAACAGTGACAGACTTTACTTTCCTGGGCTCCAAAATCACTGCAGATGGTGACTGCAGCCATGATCTTAAAAGAGGCTTGCTCTTAGGATGAAAACCTATGACCAACGTAGACAGCATATTAAAAAGCAGAGACTTTATTTTGCCAACAAAGGTCCATCTAGTCAAAGCTATGGTTTTTCCAGTCGTCATGTATGGATGTGAGAGTTGGACCATAAAGAAGGCTGAGTGCCAAAGAATTGATGCTTTTGAACTTTCATGCTAGAGAAGACTCTTGAGAGTCCCTTGGACTGCAAGAAGATCCAACCAGTCCATGCTAAAGGAAATCAGTCCTGAACGTTCATTGAAAGGACTGATGCTGAAGGTGAAACTCCAATTCTTTGGGCATCTGATGCAAAGAACTGACTCATTGAAAAAGACCCTGATGCTGGGCAAGATTGAAGGCAGGAGAAGGGGATGATAGAGGATGAGATGGATGGAATCACTGACTCAGTTGACATGAGTTTGAGTAAACTCTGGGAGTTGGCGATGGACAGGGAGGCCTGGCGTGCTGCAGTTCATGGGGTCGCAGAGAGTCAGACGTGACTGAACTGAACCGAACTGTTGACTTTGGGCTAATTTTTTCCCCCAACATGTGAACTGTAATCCTATTTAGATTTCAACTCTCAAATGTAATTGACATTTGAAGAGAGCTTCTGACAGAACTTGAGTGGTTATTAATAATAATCTCAGAATGGCTATGTACATGGGAAAATGGATCTGTCTAACGCTGACTATAATCACAGTCTCACAATTGTTGAAGAGTTCCCGTTTTCACAGAGGCTTTCTTTCGTCTGAGGAGAGACGCCTCAGACCTGGATGTCGCAGTACCGTGGCTCGAGTGTGTTCTGCAAACTGGCAAGCTGGCACAATTTGGTGCTCTCTCCGCCACGAGGCACCAAGTCAGAGTTTGTAATTTTGGGGTTTGATGTCGACTTCAGCCCATGGTTGCTTCCCAGCACTAGGCTTGTTTACAGATGAATCTGCCTCTTCTGATGTGTGGGTGGGTTATACACATGAGCCTTAAATTGTTATTCAGCAAGTATTTAATGGCTCATCCAGCCGCTTTGTTTGGAATGCATCTTTCCTTCTCAGCACATCTGGGTTTGGCCACGTGTCTGCTGTGGCCAGTGGAGTGTCAGAGGTGAGCAGACGTGTGTCCTGGCTCTGGAACCTCTGGGGCCCTGGATCTGACTCCTGGTGGCACTACCCCTCTTCTCTGGGCACAGCGTCATCCCTCATGGAGCAGACATGAGCACTGGACAAGCGCATCGGTCAGTCTGCAGTCGCCCTGTGGACTGGTCAGTGTAGAATAATCACATCTTACAGGAACCTCCAGGTTTGAAGGGTGGCTTGTTACTCAGCATTACTGTGGCAATACTGACAGGTACCTTCACATCAGCCTGGTTAGAGGACAATTAAAGAGTTTGTTCATGATTCAAAATCTATTACATTTAAAATAAATATTCTAAGACTGAAACTTCTTGTGTTCTCCATAAATAATACAGGTACTAAAATATATTCATCTGGGACCACAGAAAAATCTAGAAGAAAATAAGAAATATAAGAAGAAATAAAAAAGAAATATAGAAGAAATAAGAAAGAGAAGAGTAAAAAGCAAGAAAGGAGTGACTTTTCTCTCTAAAGACAGAATTTCAGAGCAGACAGAGAAGCTTAGATTTCATCTTGCCTAAGGGGACTGCAGAGGGTGAGATGATTGGATGGCATCACTGACTCGATGGACATGAGTTTAATCAGACTCCAAGAGATGGTGAAGGACAGGGCAGCCTGACATGCTGCAGTTCATGGGGCTGCAAGGAATCAGACACGACTTAGTGGCTGAACAAGAACAACAGTTTGCGTTTGAATCCACCATTTTCCTTGCAAAGCTGGTAATTGAGATCCTTAATCTATTTTCAATAGTCCATGGGCCTGGAGTAACTCCTATGCTCGCCCGTATCAAAGTACAGGAATGGGCCCTTTTTCAAGGTCCCCTGGCTGGTCTCTCGGTCCAGGGATCTTCCCACCAGATCCCATGTCCCTGCTGCTGGTGTGACGAGCTTGTGTCTCCCCTGGGAGGGGAGCAGACGGAGAGGAATGCGTGGCTCACACTCTCCGGGGTCGCTGGCTCTGGCAGCTTTGCAGGTGCTGCACACACAGCTGCCCGGCGTTTCACAGCCGCGCCGCACACGCGCCCTTGGCAGGGACTTCCCACTCTCCCAACGCCCAGCCCCTGCGGCCAGCTGAGAGTGCGTCGGCGTNATCTTCCCACCAGATCCCATGTCCCTGCTGCTGGTGTGACGAGCTTGTGTCTCCCCTGGGAGGGGAGCAGACGGAGAGGAACGCGTGGCTCACACTCTCCGGGGTCGCTGGCTCTGGCAGCTTTGCAGGTGCTGCACACACAGCTGCCCGGCGTTTCATAGCCGCGCCGCACACGCGCCCTTGGCAGGGACTTCCCACTCTCCCAACGCCCAGCCCCTGCGGCCAGCTGAGAGTGCGCCGGCGTGTCTCTCGGAGCAGCAGGCCTTGTGGCTGACGGGCTCTGGGAGAGCAGCCCGCCCTGTTGGGCACAGCCCCTCATTCCTGCTGGGCTTCCCTCTGCTCATCTGCCACGGTCCAGAGCTGGGGCAGCGTCCACACCGCAAGAAGTGCCCCCCTCCCCCGACGAGCAACTCCACCATCACAGGAGAACCAGGGGCAGGGGGCGGGGGCAGATGCGAGAGTGACGTCCAAGCCACGACCCTGTGAAGCGTGGCCTCCTGGAAACTCAAGGTGCCAGAGGAGGCCTGTGCCCTGGGGGTCGGCGCACAGCACGGAGGGGCCCCATGTGCCCGGTGTCCTGAGGGTGCCCGGTGGCCGGGCCTTCAGAGGCACACTTCTGAGGTGGCCCTGCTCT
The DNA here is from genome assembly GCA_006410735.1 of Raphicerus campestris. Classification (NCBI taxonomy): domain Eukaryota; kingdom Metazoa; phylum Chordata; class Mammalia; order Artiodactyla; family Bovidae; genus Raphicerus; species Raphicerus campestris. Next base: position 348,764 of record SJYW01029993.1, on the reverse strand, counting down.
TGGCTGGTCTGGGAGGGACGAGGGGTCCCTGGCTTATGTAAGCGCAGAGTGAGATGCTGGAGACGGCGTGATTAGGGGCCACTGGCACACACGGGCACCACGGGACGCTCCTGAGGGGCTGTGGGCGGGGACCCCCCAGCAGGCACCTGAGGGCCCGCCCTGCCGCTCTGGGGCTCAGAGAGGAGGAGGCGTCCTCCCGGCCCAGGCGGGCGGTTCCGACGCTCAGTTCCTTCGGTCGGTGCCTCTGCTGACAAGCCATCGCTAGCTGCGCCTCACTGTGACTGATGAGGCTGCTGGGGTGTTTGTGTAGCCCTCGGACAGCAGCCAGAGGATGCATATTTTGGGGGAATATTTCTGACTGAGAATGTCCCCATAATTTTATTGTTAGATGCACACCCAACAGTTCAAATACAAACAATCCATTCGTTCATTTATAAGACAGATCCGTGAACAGCGTCACCGAGTCTGCCTTCTCAGAGATGTTTCATGTTCTCTCCGAGTTCCAGTTCCTGGGAAGGGTCATGCAGGGGTGCGAGGCCTCCCTCTGTCCTTCCCCAGGTGGCCTGATCAGTACATCCATGAGCCCTCATGCGGCAGCTCAGACACGGGCCCAGGGCAGCCCCGGGCTGGCACGTCAGGGCCACGAGCCCCGCAGGGCTCACCCACTCTCCACATTCCCCCGGGGCCTCTTGGTCTGGTCTGACGCCCCAGACTCCCATCACCTGCTATCCCTGGGCCTTCGGGCCCCCAGACCCTAGGGCACGTTCGCGCCATCCTCCCACACAGAGGCAAGCAGACATCTCCGGTGGAGACTTCTGGCAGCCTGTCACATGCTGGAGTCTTCCAGAAGCTTTCCCAGAAAAAGGGTGTACTCCATGGGAGATCCACATAGCTAGTTTTAAATGATAAAGGTTAATTTCCAAATATTTATTTCAACCCTGCCGGGTACCTAGACCATGTTTGAAAGGGATGAAGACCCACCACAAAAGGGAGAAACACATCAGAGTCTGGAAAACAAGTTGCCAAGTCTGTTTCAGTGAGCGTTTCGCCCAATGTGCCAGAGCAGGAAAATAGGGGGCTCCCTCCGGCCCAGCGACCCCCCAGGCTCCAGGGGAGGCACCTTGCTGGCCACAGGGTCTCCGTGAGGGGACAGGCTCTCTGAGGGCAGGTTGGCCGTTGCGCTTTCAGCTGCCTGCGTGCTCTGTAGTTCGAGATGAAGGGGCCGCATGAGGGCCGTAGGGGGCACTGGCTCGGCGACCAGCTGCAGGGGGCAGCTGGGAGACTGGCTGACCACTGTGCTCTGAGGGGTGGGGTGGGGGCACCGCCTGCAAATGCACCGGGCCCCAGAGGAGCCGAGGCTGGAGCCTGGCCGTGGCAGGGGTGGACGCGGAGAGTCTGACCGGTTAGGGGGAGGGGGTGCACGCGGGGCTCCCTCTCTGGACCTGCCCTGCAGGGGAGTGTGCAGAGGAGCTGCAGGGACACCCGGGCGGAGCGAACGGATCCAGTTAGACTCAGAAAGGAGCCGTCACCCCTGCTCTGGATCCTGAGCAAATCCCAACAGGATTAACGATTTTGCTGTAAACAGAGAAACCAGAAAAAAAGACAGGGCTGTCGGTACAACCTTTGTGGAGACAACTCGATGTTCAGAATGGAGCCAGAGGCGGAAAACAGTAAGCCTTTCTGCCTGTTGACTGAAAACAGTCAATATGACTGTGGCTTACAAATAAGTCCAGTTCAAAGGCCTCTAGAGTGATCTGACTGCAGACCACAAGGGGGAAGCGGCTTTGCCACGGCTGGGAAACGGTGAACACGGAGACAAGGCCTGGAACAACTCAAGACAAGGGAGACTCTTCAGTGTGGCTTCCCTGGTGGCTCAGACAGTAAAGCGTCTGTCCACAACGCGGGAGACCCAGGTTCGATCCCTGGGTTGGGAGGATCTGCTGGAGAAGGAAATGGCAATCCACTCCAGTACTATTGCCTGGAAAATCCCATGGACAGAGGAGCCTGATAGGCTACAGTCCACGGGGCCGCAAAGAGTCAGACACAACTGAGCGACTTCATTCATTCATTCAACAGAAAGGCGGAAAGGCTGGCAAAGGCCCTTCGCCCACTCACTCCCTCACCCAGGCGCCTGGTGAGCTGTCGGGCGCCCCCACCTGGCACCAGCGGGCATGTAGCTGGCATGGTTGCACCCACCTCATTGGAGCCTGTCCTCCGGAGTATGGTGGGGAGCAGGTCCCACGATGGACTCTCTGAAAATGGTTTGACTGTGCCAGGGGTTGAGGGCCAAATGAACACCTGGCATGCAGACCCCACCTCTGAGCAGATGGGTGGAGAGAGGGCTGGGGTGGGGAGCAGTGGGCGGGAGGGTGAGGACTCCCAGTGCTAAGAGGTCTGAGCAGAGACCCTAGGGGCTGAGCTGGGGCCGCCGGTGAGCCTGGAGCAGAAGTGGGGAGAGCCCAGGGAGGGGGGCCTGGATGGGAAGGCGGGCCGGGTCTGTCCAGGCTGAGAGGCATCTCCTCTAACTGCTGCACTGAAGGGAGGGAAGTATTAGTCGCTCAGTTGTGTCTGACTTTCTGTGGCCCCATGGGCTGTAGCCCACCAGGCTCCTCTGTCCGTGGAATTCTCCCGGCAAGAATACTGGAGTGGGTAGCTGTTCTCTTCTCCAGGGGATCTTCAGACCTGGGGATCAAGCCCAAGTCTCCTGCATCACAGGCAGATTCTCCACTGTCTGAGCAGCAGGGAAGCCCTGAAGGCTTGGGAGCATCACAAAGACCGTGACTGCGCCAGTCCTGGGGAGCGGTCACCGCCATGCCCGCCAGTCTCCTCCCATGTTCTTTCAAACCCAGGAATGGCGTGGCTTTCAGAAAATGCAGACTCACACAATGCTGTTTAAGTGCACATTATTTTCAGGGAGGAGATCTGAAAACGTGCAAGGAAAGTCCTAAAGTCTCAGGCCATTAGTGGATCTCCTTGTGTGATGCTCAAGACAGTCTATCCTGAGGAAGCATTGATGGCTCTTCTAATGGGTTCTGCAAAGATGAGGCTGTAAGAACGTTCATCGCAGTGTTGTTTAAATAATGGAATTTACAAACCACCTGAGGACTCTATTAGACTCATTCATGAACCCATATTCATAAAGTGGAACATGGGCCCCTATAAACATGGTGTGGGGGACCGTATCTCACAGGATGGACGGTGGGCCTGCTTGTGGAGACGGAAAACGGCTTATGAAACTATGTGTAATGGAAAGAGCTAATGAGGCTGGGATCATTTCTGCTTGGAGGTACAGCCTCGCTTCACGTTGCTGCAAGAGGGGAAGCAGGGAGATGATGGTGGAGGCTGGACGGCAGTTACCGATGGAGGTGACCGAGGGCCACAGTCACAGTGCGGTCACCGGGACTGTGCGTTCATCAGCCCAGACCTGTCCCAGCTTCTGCCCTAAGTTTCCAGTTCCAGCTTCCCAGTCAGGACCCGTAAGAGGAAAGCAAATCTCCCTCCTGCCCAGTCCCCTCGGATGCCCTGCTTCTGATGAGAATTCAGGAGTAGAAGGGGGAGCGGAAGGGATATGCCTGTCTTCTCGTCTGTTGAGGAAGTGAAACCTGGAATCTGAGCCTTAATTCAAACACAGAAATCAGAAGGAGAAACAGACTCTGCCTAAAGGGCAACATTTGGCAGGAGATTTTTGAAAGTGCTGTAGGGAAAAGAGATAAGGAGGTCAGGAACCCAAATAAACCCACAGCCGTGCAGACCAAGCAGCTGAAGTCTCGCCTCCCGACACGTGTGTGCTGACAAGGACATTTGTCGACGTCGCAACAGAAGGGGCGCTGCAAAAAGGAGATGCGGCAGTTGACCTCGCATCAGGTCCACGAGGCCATCAGCTCTGAAGACGGACGGTGAGTGTCATCAATCCCTGCTGGCTCTGGAGCTGGTAAACTAAACCCCCCTGACTGGTTCAGCCTCTTGCCCAGAGTAAGCGTGCCGTTCAAGCAGGAAGCGTTCTGGATAACCTGCAGGCTTCCTCGTCTCCCAGGCCTTGGCTGTGATCCTGGGGGTCTTGGTATAAGGCATCCTGGGCATTGTCCTGTCTCCCCGCGTCCTAGATTGAGACAAAGATGACCCAATAAAGCGGAGGCCAGGTTGCTGGTGGGTAGGATGGATGTGAACGCGCGTGTGAAAGGACAAAGCAAGGGCCTGGCCGGGGAATATTCTGTTTCCTGACCAGGCCGATGCCAGCATACTGACTCTGATAGACTCAGCTCCTCAAGGGGCGCCCACTGTGTGGGGAGGGGGCCCCAGAAGAGGGTGTGAGCATCGCCCGGTATTATTTCTTACAACTCCAGCTGAATCTACAGTTACCTTCCAGCAAAAAAATTAAAGAATGAGCAGTCACATTGGCCAAGAAGTTCCGCCTTTGGATTTTATTAATAGAGAATGACATTATTAAAAAAATTTTTAAATGTATTTGTTTTTGGCTGCGCTGGGCCTTCATTGCTC
>SJYW01029993.1:288749-337655 GCA_006410735.1 Raphicerus campestris | reverse complement strand
ACATGAGCACTGGACAAGCGCATCGGTCAGTCTGCAGTCGCCCTGTGGACTGGTCAGTGTAGAATAATCACATCTTACAGGAACCTCCAGGTTTGAAGGGTGGCTTGTTACTCAGCATTACTGTGGCAATACTGACAGGTACCTTCACATCAGCCTGGTTAGAGGACAATTAAAGAGTTTGTTCATGATTCAAAATTTATTACATTTAAAATGAATATCCTAAGACTGAAACTTCTTGTGTTCTCCATAAATAATACAGATAGTAAAATATATTCATCTGGGACCACAGAAAAATCTAGAAGAAAATAAGAAAGATAAGAGTAAAAAGCAAGAAAGGAGTGACTTTTCTCTCTAAAGACAGAATTTCAGAGCAGACAGAGAAGCTTAGATTTCATCTTGCCTAAGGGGACTGCAGAGGGTGAGATGATTGGATGGCATCACTGACTCGATGGACATGAGTTTAATCAGACTCCAAGAGATGGTGAAGGACAGGGCAGCCTGACATGCTGCAGTTCATGGGGCTGCAAGGAATCAGACACGACTTAGTGGCTGAACAAGAACAACAGTTTGCGTTTGAATCCACCATTTTCCTTGCAAAGCTGGTAATTGAGATCCTTAATCTATTTTCAATAGTCCATGGGCCTGGAGTAACTCCTATGCTCGCCCGTATCAAAGTACAGGAATGGGCCCTTTTTCAAGGTCCCCTGGCTGGTCTCTCGGTCCAGGGATCTTCCCACCAGATCCCATGTCCCTGCTGCTGGTGTGACGAGCTTGTGTCTCCCCTGGGAGGGGAGCAGACGGAGAGGAACGCGTGGCTCACACTCTCCGGGGTCGCTGGCTCTGGCAGCTTTGCAGGTGCTGCACACACAGCTGCCCGGCGTTTCACAGCCGCGCCGCACACGCGCCCTTGGCAGGGACTTCCCACTCTCCCAACGCCCAGCCCCTGCGGCCAGCTGAGAGTGCGCCGGCGTGTCTCTCGGAGCAGCAGGCCTTGTGGCTGACGGGCTCTGGGAGAGCAGCCCGCCCCGTTGGGCACAGCCCCTCATTCCTGCTGGGCTTCCCTCTGCTCATCTGCCACGGTCCAGAGCTGGGGCAGCGTCCACACCGCAAGAAGTGCCCCCCTCCCCCGACGAGCAACTCCACCATCACAGGAGAACCAGGGGCAGGGGGCGGGGGCAGATGCGAGAGTGACGTCCAAGCCACGACCCTGTGAAGCGTGGCCTCCTGGAAACTCAAGGTGCCAGAGGAGGCCTGTGCCCTGGGGGTCGGCGCACAGCACGGAGGGGCCCCGTGTGCCCGGTGTCCTGAGGGTGCCCGGTGGCCGGGCCTTCAGAGGCACACTTCTGAGGTGGCCCTGCTCTTGGCTGGTCTGGGAGGGACGAGGGGTCCCTGGCTTATGTAAGCGCAGAGTGAGATGCTGGAGACGGCGTGATTAGGGGCCACTGGCACACACGGGCACCACGGGACGCTCCTGAGGGGCTGTGGGCGGGGACCCCCCAGCAGGCACCTGAGGGCCCGCCCTGCCGCTCTGGGGCTCAGAGAGGAGGAGGCGTCCTCCCGGCCCAGGCGGGCGGTTCCGACGCTCAGTTCCTTCGGTCGGTGCCTCTGCTGACAAGCCATCGCTAGCTGCGCCTCACTGTGACTGATGAGGCTGCTGGGGTGTTTGTGCAGCCCTCGGACAGCAGCCAGAGGATGCATATTTTGGGGGAATATTTCTGACTGAGAATGTCCCCATAATTTTATTGTTAGATGCACACCCAACAGTTCAAATACAAACAATCCATTCGTTCATTTATAAGACAGATCCGTGAACAGCGTCACCGAGTCTGCCTTCTCAGAGATGTTTCATGTTCTCTCCGAGTTCCAGTTCCTGGGAAGGGTCATGCAGGGGTGCGAGGCCTCCCTCTGTCCTTCCCCAGGTGGCCTGATCAGTACATCCATGAGCCCTCATGCGGCAGCTCAGACACGGGCCCAGGGCAGCCCCGGGCTGGCACGTCAGGGCCACGAGCCCCGCAGGGCTCACCCACTCTCCACATTCCCCCGGGGCCTCTTGGTCTGGTCTGACGCCCCAGACTCCCATCACCTGCTATCCCTGGGCCTTCGGGCCCCCAGACCCTAGGGCACGTTCGCGCCATCCTCCCACACAGAGGCAAGCAGACATCTCCAGTGGAGACTTCTGGCAGCCTGTCACATGCTGGAGTCTTCCAGAAGCTTTCCCAGAAAAAGGGTGTACTCCATGGGAGATCCACATAGCTAGTTTTAAATGATAAAGGTTAATTTCCAAATATTTATTTCAACCCTGCCGGGTACCTAGACCATGTTTGAAAGGGATGAAGACCCACCACAAAAGGGAGAAACACATCAGAGTCTGGAAAACAAGTTGCCAAGTCTGTTTCAGTGAGCGTTTCGCCCAATGTGCCAGAGCAGGAAAATAGGGGGCTCCCTCCGGCCCAGTGACCCCCCAGGCTCCAGGGGAGGCACCTTGCTGGCCGCAGGGTCTCCGTGAGGGGACAGGCTCTCTGAGGGCGGGTTGGCCGCTGCGCTTTCAGCTGCCCGCGTGCTCTGTGGTTCGAGATGAAGGGGCCACATGAGGGCCGCAGGGGGCACTGGCTCGGCGACCAGCTGCTGTGCTCTGAGGGGTGGGGTGGGGCACCGCCTGATGCACCGGGCCCCAGAGGAGCCGAGGCTGGAGCATGGCCGTGGCAGGGATGGACGCGGAGAGTCCGACTGGTTAGGGGGAGGGGGTGCACGCGGGACTCCCTCTCTGGACCTGCCCTGCAGGGGAGTGTGCAGAGGAGCTGCAGGGACACCCGGGAGGAGCGAACGGATCCAGTTAGACTCAGAAAGGAGCTGTCACCCCTGCTCTGGATCCTGAGCAAATCCCAACAGGATTAATGATTTTGCTGTAAACAGAGAAACCAGAAAAAAAGACAGGGCTGTCGGTACAACCTTTGTGGAGACAACTCGATGTTCAGAATGGAGCCAGAGGCGGAAAACAGTAAGCCTTTCTGCCTGTTGACTGAAAACAGTCAATATGACTGTGGCTTACAAATAAGTCCAGTTCAAAGGCCTCTAGAGTGATCTGACTGCAGACCACAAGGGGGAAGCGGCTTTGCCACGGCTGGGAAACGGTGAACACGGAGACAAGGCCTGGAACAACTCAAGACAAGGGAGACTCTTCAGTGTGGCTTCCCTGGTGGCTCAGACAGTAAAGCGTCTGTCCACAACGCGGGAGACCCAGGTTCGATCCCTGGGTTGGGAGAATCTGCTGGAGAAGGAAATGGCAATCCACTCCAGTACTATTGCCTGGAAAATCCCATGGACAGAGGAGCCTGATAGGCTACANATCAGACATGCAGAAGAGGAACAACGTGCAATCTTCTCAACAGATGCAAACAGATGGCCAGAGCTCTTGCTGAAGTCAAATGCGGCTGCATGGTAGCACTCTCGACACACTGGGGTTAGACGGGACTTCTTCGACCTGAGTAGGGGCGTCTACAGCAGGTTAACATCATAACTGGTGGTTAAAGACCTGCTGGTCCCCACCAAGGACGAGACAAGCATGCTTGTTCTCACGTCCCTATTCATCACGGTGTTGGAGTTTCGACCAGTATTATGCTTCTACACAAAATCGGGCAAGAATGCATCCAGAGGTACACAGAAGCTGGGCTTAACGCACTGGGTGATAGTGTCTAGAAGCAAGGAAATGGAACTGTCTCTGTTCAGAGACAGCATGATGGTCTATTTAGAAAGCCCAGAGACCTGCCCGGCGGTACAGTGGTTAGGAGGCCGTACTCCCAACACAGGGGTCCCGGCTTCACTCCCTGGTCAGAGAGCGAGACTCCACCCGCCACGGTTAAGAGTTCGCACCCTGCAAGGAAGGTCAAAGGTCTCGAGTGCCAAGTTGGACCCAGCGCGTGTGTGTTCAGCTGCTTCAGCCGTGTCCGACTCTATGACTGCGGACCGTGGCCCGCCAGGCTCCTCTGTCCACGGGATTCTCCAGGCAAGAGCAGTGGAGTGAGTCGCCCTGCTCTCCTCCAGGGGACCTTCCCGACCCAGGGACGGAACCCGCGTCTCTCATGTCTCCTGCACTGGCAGGCGTGTTCTTTAGCACTAGCACCCCGCGGGAAGCCCAAGACCCAGCACAGCCAGGTAAATAAATAAATCAAGCAAACAAAAAGGAAAGTCCAGTGGAATATACTTCACAGCTACTAGAAATCATAAGAGTTTAACATTATTTCAGGATAATGTATATACTTGTAACTAGCAATCAGAAAATACAAAACATCAACATTCTCTACAATAGTCTAAGGAAGTGGAATGCTTATAGACAGCTTTGATGACAGATATAGAAGACCTAGACACAGATACCCACGAGTCATCCCTTGGAGAAACCATGGAAGGACTGAATGAACAGAGGCCTCATGCGTCCCAAGACTCAGCACTACTGGGATATAATTCTCCCCAGCTGATCTGAAGATTCAACACAATCCCAATCAAAATTTCACCCAGCGTTTGTGTATAAGTTAACAAACTGATTCAAAAATTCACATGAAATTTCAAAGAGCCTAGACTAACTGAAAAACTTTGAGCAAAAGAATAAAGTTGGAAGACTTATGCTACCTGATTTCATGACTAAAGGGCCACAGCAGTCAAGACAGGGTGGTTCAGAAAGAGATAAACAGGTGATTGAAATGGAATAGAAAGTTCAGAGATGGATCTATATGTACACGGACAGCTGATCTGGAGAGCTGACAAAGCAATTCAGTACAGAAAAGATNACTAACTGAAAAACTTTGAGCAAAAGAACAACGTTGGAAGACTTATGCTACCTGATTTTAAAGGGCCACAGCAGTCAAGACAGGGTGGTTCAGAAAGAGATAAAGAGGTGATTGAAATGGAATAGAAAGTTCAGAGATGGATCTATATGTGCACGGACAGCTGATCTGGAGAGCTGCCAAAGCAATTCAGTACAGAAAAGACGGTCTTTTCTCCACATTGTGCTGGGAGAGTCGGATATAAATATGAAAAAAGCCTGAACTTTAGGCATACCTCTCACCATACACAAAAATCAGTTCAAAGTGGGTCATAATCCTAAACACAAAATCTAAAGTCTAGCACTGCAAGTAACTACGGAGAAAAGATCTCTGAGACCTTGGTTTAGGCAAATAATTCACAGATATGCCACCAAAATTAATATCTATAAAACAAAAAATTGATAAATTAGACTTCTTCTGATTAAAAAACCCCTGGTCTTGGAAAGACTATTAATAGAGTTAAAGGACAGGTGACAGACTGGGAGAAAGAAGTCTTTGTAAAGCATAAATTTAATAAAGGACGCGTGTCCAGCATTTATAAGGAACTCTCAAAGCTCATTAAGAAAATAACTGAGTAAAAAATGGACAAAATATACAAACAGTCCATTCAGCAAAGATGTATGGGTACCAGATAAGTGCATGAAAAAATGGTCATCAGGGAGATGCAAATACGAGTGATGAGACATGAGCAAGCGTCTTCAGAATTAAGACCTGATCCTCCTCACGGGGCGTGGGGTGGGGGAACCAGAGGGATTGTGTGCTGCTGCTGGGGACACGGCCGCTTGAAACGCTGGCCATGAAGCAGATTAATAGACTCTTCAGTCCCCTTGCCCACTTCAGGCCTCTTGTACTGGGAGGACAGCGCTCCTCCCCGGGTCTCCATGGGGGTGAAGGCAGTCCGCAGGGCACGGTCCCTTTGCGGGCATCGTGGGGAGACAGTTGTAAGAATGACACGGCGAGAGCCCGCACGCACGGGAGGGGCTGTGTCTCCCCACCGGGGCCCTTGCGGTCCACCTGAATGCCCATGTTTGCTTCTGGCTGCAAGGCCTGGTCTTAATGCCAGTCCTGTGGACTTCCATGGCACACTGACCGCTCTTAGAGACTCCGTCAATCATACGAGCAACAAGCTCTAGGAAGACCCTGCAGAATGTTAAGCCGTGTTGCTGAGTTCCGAATCAGGCTGAGAGTGACTGCCTCCGAGTTCCATCCGTTATTGCCTGGGCATCCTCCCTTTCAGAGGAGCAGTTAACTTTGGGCTGCTGGTAACACTCTAAAATCTCTCTCTTTTTAATCTCCTGAACCTTGGCCATGTAGCCCCGGCCAGTGTCTGCGCTTCTGGAGGGGGGTCTTGTGGGCACTGCCCCAAACGCTCCCGAAAGCCTTTTTATTGCGTGCTGGGGCAGAGCTGATGCAGTGTCTCGGCAGTTCCGGGTGAACGCGCAGGGACTCAGCCGCACACACACAGGGCTCCATCCTCCCCAGGCTCCCCTCCCAGCCGGCGGGCGCGTAACACTGGGCAGGGTTCCCTGCGCTCTACAGCAGCCCGTGCTGGTTCTCCACTTTGAAGACAGCAGTGTGCACTGGTCCCTGCCAGCCTCCCTAGCTACCCCTTCCCCCAGCATTCGTGCGTTCATTTTCCAAGACTGAGTCCCTTTCTGCTTTGTACGCTCATTTGTGGCCTTTCTTCTCTGTCGAGTTGAGCTGCTCACATCTTTGTGCCCAAGTCTCCTCCTCCCTGAAGTGCTCATCATCACGAAACGCAGACTCAGTGCACACTCTGCTCACCCCCTTTTCTTTCACGGGGTGCTTTGCCCTTCTCAAGGGTGATAAAACGGTGGATTAATCAGATGTTTTGACTCAGAGAAGAGTCGCACGACTGAGTATCTCTCCCCTGAATCCAAGTTCCTAATTACCATGAGACTTTTTTTTTGCAGTCCAGTAAAGAGAATCAAAACGATGTCTGTTTAAACTGAGAATGCTTTCTCAGTCAACCATAATTTGATCAGATTTCAGACAGGATTTTTTGTCCATACTTGTGGAAATGTGAAATAACTAAGCAGTTAAAATTCATGATCTACACTTTTGTGTCATTATTATTGCATTAGCATGAAATTATACTTCTAGTTAGTCATAATTATACTCATAATTATTCAATTTATCACTATAGGTCCTCCTGGAAGTTTTATTGGAGGATTTATTAGCATTAATAAATTGTTTTTCTTCATCTCCATATTATGAATTCTTCTCATGTGTGATATGATCTATTATCCATACAATTATAACAGACCCCAAGTATTGGTGGCTTCTCAGCACGCAAGGGAGTCTTTGTCACTTGGCCAGTATGTGACCCAACTGTCAGTGTCCTGGGGGACTCGCTTAATGCCTCCAAAGCTGCTGCAGTCGGAAGGCGGTCCAGCCACAGAGAAGCTTGAAGTGGACGGGACTGGATGTTTTCTCCCAGGCCCCTGGCAGCTGGAGCCTCCGTCTGTCGCTCACAGGAGGTGGAGGCAGGGAACACGCAACCAGCTGGTCCTTCTGCCTTCAGACAGGCCCCTGCCAGACACAGGGCCGCATCCACAGCTTGCTCAGACTAGCTTTCCCGTTTAACTCTCCTCCTCGGGCCCCTTTGACTAGGTCGTCCCTCACCACTGCCCATCCGCCGTCCCCTCTCTCTCTTTGAACTCTTGGGCACCTTCCTGTCTTTCTTTTTTTCTAAAGACTTACTTTTTGGATGTGGACCATATTTAAAGTCTGTGCTGAATTTGTTACGATATTGCTTCTGCTTTACACTTGGGTGTCTGGACACGAGGCGTGTGGGATCTCAGCCCCCTGCCCCAGTCAGGGGTGGAGCCCACACCCTTTGCATGGGAAGGTGAAGTCTTAGCCACTGGACCCCAAGGGGAGTCCTGCTTCCTGCCTTTAGTCAGCAGAAGCGTATCACAAAGCTTCAGAATGTTTGTAGCCTCTAGTGAGTGCTATGGACCCAATATTCATGTCCCTCCAAATTCACACTTGGCAGCCCTAACTCCCAGTGTGGCTGTATTTGGAGGTGGCGGCTCAGGAAGTAATTAAAGTTTAATGAGGTCGTAAGGGTGAGGCCCTGATCCTATAGGGTTAGGGTCTTTAGCAGAAGACACCAGAGGGTCCAAGCACATGGCCACAGAGCAAGAAGACCCCATCCACCACCAGAGGGGAGAGCATGCATCAGAAACAGACCCTTGACCTTGGACAGCCAACCTCTGAAACCGTGAGAGAATGAACTCCTGTCATTTAAGGGGCCCGGTCTGTGGTGCTCTGGCTGGAGCTGACTGACACAGCAAGGAGCTGGGTAGGAGTCACTAGCATTTAGGCCTCCCCAGCGGCTCACTGAGCGGAATCTGCCTGCAGTGCAGGAGACCCGAGTTGGATCCCTGGGTCAGGAAGATCCCCTGGAGAAGGGAATGGCCACCCACTCCAGAGTTCTTGCCTGGAGAAGCCCATGGACAGAGGAGCCTGGAGTGCTACAGTCCATGGGGTCGCAAAGAGTTGGACACAGCTGAGTGGCTGAGCCCGTGTGCACACTGGTATCTACTGAACTTTCGTGCCGCGTGCTGAGCTGTGATGTACACAGACTGCTTTACGCTAAGGTTGTGTGAATCGTTTTATTCAGCTCTCATGGTACTTCTATGGAGTAAGTGCCATCATTGTCCCCCTTCACAGATAAGACACCTGAGACGGGGCCCAGTGGCCCGGGCAGCAGCGGGCGTAGCGGGCATAGCGGGCGAGGACCCATGCCGGCCCCTTCCCAGCTTCCACACGTGGGTTTTGTCTGCACATCCTCACAAGAGGCTGTACTCCCCGAGATCTGGGCTGGCCCAGCTCTTGCGTCTGGTTGGCCCTGCAACAAGGCAGACACTGATGCACAGAAGCCCGGGGCCTGGCTGTTGAGCGCGCCCGCCCCCCACTCCAGTGCACCGCCATCTGAGGGCTGCCGGCTCCCTGGTCTGGGGTTGCAGGGGCCTTGAGCGGCTGCAGGGCCCCCCTGCACATGACAGGGGTCGACGTGCCCCGGCTGTGCTGCTGGTGCCCCCTGCTATGCACTTGGTTCAGGGACTGGCTGGGCGCCTGTCAGGGGCCCTGGGCAGTTCCAATGCTGGAGCCGCGTGGTCCACCAGGGCCTTTGGAATTGGGACATAACAGCCTGCAGGCGCACAGCCCGTGTGAGTCCATCACAGAGCAAAGACGGCAGGTGGGGTGAGCGGGCGCCCGTGCCAGGATGCTGGGGGCTCCTTAAGAGGCCTCGAATCTCTCAAGGGTCAGGGCTTCTGTCTCCACTGCCCACCAGCAAGGGCTCAGGCAGGCTGCACCCCACTGAGGGGACAGCAAGTGCATGGGGGAGGGGCCCAGGGGATGGGGGGTTGACGAGATGACCTTCCCTTGTGTTCCAGTCAACAGAGCATCCTGGGCCTGGTGGCCATGGGACAGGGCGAGCTTCCAGCTCCGTCCACTCTTCACCCACCCCCCCACCTCCAGGCCCCCTCCCCAAGGGAGGACGAGGGGGCCGGAAGCTCCACCAGCTCTCAGGTCTGGCCTGGTCTAGAGAGCCCTCCTGTTGGGGCTAGCTCAGGATCCCTCATCCATTCCTCAGGAAATTATTCCGCGATGCATTTTGCTGCAGGAATAGTATCACTCTGCATTCATTTGCGCAGCTGCGGGTAAGGAGGCAAATAAAGTAATGAGTATCCATAAACACAATATGCAAGGAGCGACCCTCCCCTGGCTGCTGCTCGGGCTCCGCCCCTGTGTGGGGGAGGGGGCCGTTTCCGCCCGTGTGGCCTGAGCATACTGGTGGTCTCCGAGCAGGCACCCGCCTCAGGTGAGCTGAGCTGCCTGCTGGCGCCTGCTTGGGGGGCCTCAGGGCTCAGGTCAGCTCTGTCGATGGGGTTGAAAGCTCCCTGTCCATCCAGCCCAGCCCAAGGGGCTTGTCCAGCACGGCCCAGGGCACCCGCCCCTGTGGATGCTTCTGGAAAGCAAGCTTCTCACAGCTCTAAGCACAGAGCCGGGCAGAGTCTGGGGTTGAGGAGCTGGGCTCGCTGCAGCAATATGATCAGTGGAGCCCTCTGCTCGCCGACCCCTGCCTTCCTTTGCCCACCCAGGTGAGTCTGCAAGACCTGAGCCTGGCGGCAGGCGGAGTGCAGAGGGCCAGGAGCTCTGTATCCACCTCTGGTCTGAGCACAGGCTCCTGGAGGGAGAGTCCTGGGAAGGGAGAAGGTTGGCTCGCCTCCCGCAGCCGCTGTGCTCCGCGCATCCGCCCCAAGCAGTCAACAGCTGCTGAGCCCCTGGCTCCTGGGGACACAGGGCTGGATCCAGGGCCCCCCGCCCCCAGCATCCCATCCCCGGTCAGCGCAAAAGACTCCTTGTTTCTTATATACTGTCGACGCATTAACACAGCACTCAGCTGACACTGCAACTCACGCCTGACCCAAGGGTCGCGCAATCCCGCGCCTTGTGCAGCCGGCCGTGCTGCCCACCAGGGCCTTCCCCTGCCCCCAGCATCGCTCGCTACTTTCCCAGGTGGACGAGCTGGCCCAGGTGCCCCGTCTTGCCTCCCCACACTCTCGCACAAGGGCCTCGGGGCTTCGCCTGCCAAAGCCTCACTCTGGAGTCATGCCTGCCCCATGACTGATGGAGACCTAGTTCAGAGCAGAGATGGGGCTGGGAGCCTAACCCCAGTTTATCCCTTCAGCCTCATGCTGGGGGAAAGACGCCTCGGACATCTTGGAATTGCAAATGGACAGGCCAGCGGAGTCTAATTGGAGTCCTTGTGGTTTAAATACAAAGCTTTTAATTCATTTCAAACGTGCAGGGTCCGAGAATCACGTGGAAATAAGGGCAAATAAACTCCACTGTGTTGCCAAAAATGGCACCACCATATTCATTACATGATTAATTTAATACTCTGATTTACAGTTGTCCACCAATTGTGAGTTGCTTTAAAACACATCCCAAATTGAAAATGCATTTCAAATATTGATGCATTATCACAGATCAGGGCAAAGTAATCCCAGCTGCACTTAACAAGCAGAGCGAGCCTCTTAATGGTGGATTTCGCCGGATAATGTGCGCAGAGCCCCGTTGATGGCGAGGTACCCGGCCTCCTCCGCGGGGCCTCATCTCCCAGCCTTCAATAAAGAATTTAAAGGGCCAAGAGCTTTATGGGTAGTTGTGGAGAGATGGGTGGCATTCATTACTTCTTACTTAATTTTTCTCCTAAATGTGGAATATGAGGTGCAGGCCACTTTTAAATTACATTCTTACATGATAAACCAGCGGCCCAGAAATACGCGTGCTGTAATTGAATCGAGATGAAGACGTTAATGCGGAAGCGGTGACCAGCAGGCAGCTATTTCGGGACGTCGCAGAAGAGGACAGGGAGGGAGCCTCGGGCCCCATTTTCATCCCAGTAACAAATGGGCTAATTTGGGGATGGCGCCGATGACCATTCCTATCCCAGCGCGATGCAGCTGTCACCGTCCCGGCCAGTGGGCTTTTCTGTTTTATCTGTACCTCCAGCAGGAGAGCGATTCTCCAGCACTTGGCGACCTCTGAGCACCAGGAAGGGGCTTGGCCCCCGACCCTGAGCAAGGCATTTCTGAATTCACACCAGGTCCTCTGAGGCGTCGTGACCACCCCTGGAAGGGCTGGCAGGCCACCGGGAATCCTGGGAGGTAACCAGAGACCAGCTACATCCTTCTCATAAGACCAGCTCCTGGCATGCCGGGTGGGAAGATACATGTGTGCGTGCTAAGTCGCTCAGTCATGTACAACTGTGCAGCCCTGCAGACCATGGCCCGCCAGGCTCCTCTGTCCACGGGATCCTCCAGGCGAGGGCACTGGGGTGGGTGGCCGTGAATCCGGGTCTCTTATGTCTCCTGCGCTGGCAGGCGAGTTCTTGACCCCTGGCACCACCTGGGAAGCCCGGATATACATATACGTATATTTACATGTATCTATAAAATACACATTGGCTATAACTATCTGGATTTCTACTGTTAATTTTACTGAGGTTTCTTGTACTACATGGGAGACCTCTGAGGTAAAATGATAATATTTCTCAATTCATAGAATACAGAGGGTTCAAGGTGGAAAGGCTGTTTTATGAAACTGAAGACCAAGAAGGAATCAGACACAGGTGATTAAATTTCCCTCTGGGGTTCAGAGCATCCTATGTCCTATCGGCTGGTCTTTACAAAGCTGAACACAGCCGTGGAACGGAAGTCCTAAGACCCCTGGCCGAGCCTGGGGAGCCTGCAGATGTGCTGTGGTCTCAGCTGCACCCCCAAGGCTGTGATAAGATGCCAGAAGCGAAGGCCTGTCCGCCCTGGGGCTGGGCTGCCGGGCGGGTGGGCTGCTCCCGTCCCAGCCACAGCCTTGCCCCTCTGTGGGTGCTCAGACCCTTGGACAGTGTGCCCACAGAGGGTCCCAGTGATTCAGTAGATGCCCCATGGACTTTCCAGAGGGCAGGTCCTGGGCGGTGAGCCCTGGACCCTGAGGCCTCACAGACACACCCGGACGTCCTGGCTCTTCCCAGAGCCATGAAGCTGGCGTGTGAGATTAACCACCACCGTCCCCATCCCCCCCACCGCGAGGGCGCAGGGAGGCAGGGCCGGAGCCCAGGGCCCCTTCCTCTGAGTGTATTTGGTGCCACTGTGTGGCCTTCGTAGGGTTGCCCCTTGCCAAGCACGAGCGTCCCTGGAGTAGAGGCTTTTCCCGACTTGGAGCAAGAAGACGAAGTTTCAGAGGCTCAGAGAGGGAGGCCGAGAGGCCGTCGGTCTATCATGGGCTGGAGAATGGACCGGGTGCGCCCTGGGGGCCTACCTGCGGCTGCAGGAGCTGGGTTCGGCCAACAGCCTATGGGTGTAGAGGAGAATTCCTTCCAGACAAGGACCAGCACTGACACCTGGATTTCCACCCTGTGAAGCCGTGTGCAGAAGGTGCCTCGGCTGCCAGACCCTGATCTGGTAGCTGATGATTTTCAGGGGCTTGTTTGCAGCAGCGGAAGCCAATGCCCTCCGCCTCCCCTTGGTGCTGGAGAGGGAGCTGGGCGTGGGCACAGTGGGCAGGAAGGCTCCAGCAGGATCACCAGAGGCCCCGCCTAGAGAGTGTGGCTGGGAGGGGGCCCAGGGGTCTGAGGCTCGTCCTCTCTTCCTGTGTCCCTTTTCCCAGAGACCAGGGGAGGCCGGGCTGCCCCTGGACCTCACACCATGCAGTGGCCACCTCGGGGGTGGCAGAAGGGGCGGCCAGGTCCCTGAGGGGGCCTCCAAGAGGCTGGCCCTGGCAGCCAAAGGGGATGACCGCCGCTCCAAAGGGGGATGAAGGTGACGTTCATTATGTATTGGGGACCCACAGCAGGCCAGCTGTGGGGACGGGGCCAGGCCGCCCCCTGGGTCCTCGTCATCTGCAGGCCTGTCCTAGCCCATGTTGAGGGCTCTCCCCATGGGGACTGGGTTGGGCTGGTGGGTCCAGGGTGGAGGGCCCACCCTGCCCAGGGAGCATGCAGGGAGCCCGCCTGCCGACTGGCCAGGCTGAGCAGGAGGAGCTCACCACTCGGGCCCCAACAGCCCCAACAGGGCTGGGCTGCAAGGGCCTGGCCACCCGGGTGCCCTTACAGGACCCGGCTGGGGATTTGCACCCCGAGCGGCCTTGCCAGAGTGTGATGGAGGGAGGCTGGGGGGAAGGCGCCCTGAGGGGAAGCACAGGGAGGGCAGAGCGTGCTCCGTGGAGTCCCCGCACGCCTGTCTGTGCAGAAGTCTGTGAGCAGCCCCGCGTCTCCTTCTCATTCCTGCCCCCCTCAATGTTCACACATTAGAGCACTAACCCCCAGCCTCAGGAGGTGACTGTTTAAAGACAGGGGCTGTAAAGATGTGCTGGGGTAGAATGACGTCACTAAAATGAGAACTGTGAGAGGATAAATTTCTTTTGTGCAACCTGCCCAGTTTGTGGGACTTTGTTAAGACAAGCCCAGAAAACGGGTACAACAGCGTCTGGCTCAAATGATAAAGAATCTGCCTACAATGCAGGAGACTCAGGTTCCTGGGTCGGGAGGATCCTCTGGAGAAGGAAATGGTAACCCACTCCAGTATTCTTGCCTGGAGAATCCNGCCTGCCAAAGCCTCACTCTGGAGTCATGCCTGCCCCATGACTGATGGAGACCTAGTTCAGAGCAGAGATGGGGCTGGGAGCCTAACCCCAGTTTATCCCTTCAGCCTCATGCTGGGGGAAAGACGCCTCGGACATCTTGGAATTGCAAATGGACAGGCCAGCGGAGTCTAATTGGAGTCGTTGTGGTTTAAATACAAAGCTTTTAATTCATTTCAAACGTGCAGGGTCCGAGAATCACGTGGAAATAAGGGCAAATAAACTCCACTGTGTTGCCAAAAATGGCACCACCATATTCATTACATGATTAATTTAATACTCTGATTTACAGTTGTCCACCAATTGTGAGTTGCTTTAAAACACATCCCAAATTGAAAATGCATTTCAAATATTGATGCATTATCACAGATCAGGGCAAAGTAATCCCAGCTGCACTTAACAAGCAGAGCGAGCCTCTTAATGGTGGATTTCGCCGGATAATGTGCGCAGAGCCCCGTTGATGGCGAGGTACCCGGCCTCCTCCGCGGGGCCTCATCTCCCAGCCTTCAATAAAGAATTTAAAGGGCCAAGAGCTTTATGGGTAGTTGTGGAGAGATGGGTGGCATTCATTACTTCTTACTTAATTTTTCTCCTAAATGTGGAATATGAGGTGCAGGCCACTTTTAAATTACATTCTTACATGATAAACCAGCGGCCCAGAAATACGCGTGCTGTAATTGAATCGAGATGAAGACGTTAATGCGGAAGCGGTGACCAGCAGGCAGCTATTTCGGGACGTCGCAGAAGAGGACAGGGAGGGAGCCTCGGGCCCCATTTTCATCCCAGTAACAAATGGGCTAATTTGGGGATGGCGCTGATGACCATTCCTATCCCAGCGCGATGCAGCTGTCACCGTCCCGGCCAGTGGGCTTTTCTGTTTTATCTGTACCTCCAGCAGGAGAGCGATTCTCCAGCACTTGGCGACCTCTGAGCACCAGGAAGGGGCTTGGCCCCCGACCCTGAGCAAGGCATTTCTGAATTCACACCAGGTCCTGTGAGGCGTCGTGACCACCCCTGGAAGGGCTGGCAGGCCACCGGGAATCCTGGGAGGTAACCAGAGACCAGCTACATCCTTCTCATAAGACCAGCTCCTGGCATGCCGGGTGGGAAGATACATGTGTGCGTGCTAAGTCGCTCAGTCATGTACAACTGTGCAGCCCTGCAGACCATGGCCCGCCAGGCTCCTCTGTCCACGGGATCCTCCAGGCGAGGGCACTGGGGTGGGTGGCCGTGAATCCGGGTCTCTTATGTCTCCTGCGCTGGCAGGCGAGTTCTTGACCCCTGGCACCACCTGGGAAGCCCGGATATACATATACGTATATTTACATGTATCTATAAAATACACATTGGCTATAACTATCTGGATTTCTACTGTTAATTTTACTGAGGTTTCTTGTACTACATGGGAGACCTCTGAGGTAAAATGATAATATTTCTCAATTCATAGAATACAGAGGGTTCAAGGTGGAAAGGCTGTTTTATGAAACTGAAGACCAAGAAGGAATCAGACACAGGTGATTAAATTTCCCTCTGGGGTTCAGAGCATCCTATGTCCTATCGGCTGGTCTTTACAAAGCTGAACACAGCCGTGGAACGGAAGTCCTAAGACCCCTGGCCGAGCCTGGGGAGCCTGCAGATGTGCTGCGGTCTCAGCTGCACCCCCAAGGCTGTGATAAGATGCCAGAAGCGAAGGCCTGTCCGCCCTGGGGCTGGGCTGCCGGGCTGGTGGGCTGCTCCCGTCCCAGCCACAGCCTTGCCCCTCTGTGGGTGCTCAGACCCTTGGACAGTGTGCCCACAGAGGGTCCCAGTGATTCAGTAGATGCCCCATGGACTTTCCAGAGGGCAGGTCCTGGGCGGTGAGCCCTGGACCCTGAGGCCTCACAGACACACCCGGACGTCCTGGCTCTTCCCAGAGCCATGAAGCTGGCGTGTGAGATTAAACACCACCGTCCCCATCCCCCCCACCGCGAGGGCGCAGGGAGGCAGGGCCGGAGCCCAGGGCCCCTTCCTCTGAGTGTATTTGGTGCCACTGTGTGGCCTTCGTAGGGTTGCCCCTTGCCAAGCACGAGCGTCCCTGGAGTAGAGGCTTTTCCCGACTTGGAGCAAGAAGACGAAGTTTCAGAGGCTCAGAGAGGGAGGCCGAGAGGCCGTCGGTCTATCATGGGCTGGAGAATGGACCGGGTGCGCCCTGGGGGCCTACCTGCGGCTGCAGGAGCTGGGTTCGGCCAACAGCCTATGGGTGTAGAGGAGAATTCCTTCCAGACAAGGACCAGCACTGACACCTGGATTTCCACCCTGTGAAGCCGTGTGCAGAAGGTGCCTCGGCTGCCAGACCCTGATCTGGTAGCTGATGATTTTCAGGGGCTTGTTTGCAGCAGCGGAAGCCAATGCCCTCCGCCTCCCCTTGGTGCTGGAGAGGGAGCTGGGCGTGGGCACAGTGGGCAGGAAGGCTCCAGCAGGATCACCAGAGGCCCCGCCTAGAGAGTGTGGCTGGGAGGGGGCCCAGGGGTCTGAGGCTCGTCCTCTCTTCCTGTGTCCCTTTTCCCAGAGACCAGGGGAGGCCGGGCTGCCCCTGGACCTCACACCATGCAGTGGCCACCTCGGGGGTGGCAGAAGGGGCGGCCAGGTCCCTGAGGGGGCCTCCAAGAGGCTGGCCCTGGCAGCCAAAGGGGATGACCGCCGCTCCAAAGGGGGATGAAGGTGACGTTCATTATGTATTGGGGACCCACAGCAGGCCAGCTGTGGGGACGGGGCCAGGCCGCCCCCTGGGTCCTCGTCATCTGCAGGCCTGTCCTAGCCCATGTTGAGGGCTCTCCCCATGGGGACCGGGTTGGGCTGGTGGGTCCAGGGTGGAGGGCCCACCCTGCCCAGGGAGCATGCAGGGAGCCCGCCTGCCGACTGGCCAGGCTGAGCAGGAGGAGCTCACCACTCGGGCCCCAACAGCCCCAACAGGGCTGGGCTGCAAGGGCCTGGCCACCCGGGTGCCCTTACAGGACCCGGCTGGGGGTTTGCACCCCGAGCGGCCTTGCCAGAGTGTGATGGAGGGAGGCTGGGGGGAAGGCGCCCTGAGGGGAAGCACAGGGAGGGCAGAGCGTGCTCCGTGGAGTCCCCGCACGCCTGTCTGTGCAGAAGTCTGTGAGCAGCCCCGCGTCTCCTTCTCATTCCTGCCCCCCTCAATGTTCACACATTAGAGCACTAACCCCCCACCTCAGGAGGTGACTGTTTAAAGACAGGGGCTGTAAAGATGTGCTGGGGTAGAGTGACGTCACTAAAATGAGAACTGTGAGAGGATAAATTTCTTTTGTGCAACCTGTCCAGTTTGTGGGACTTTGTTAAGACAAGCCCAGAAAACGGGTACAACAGCGTCTGGCTCAAATGATAAAGAATCTGCCTACAATGCAGGAGACTCAGGTTCCTGGGTCGGGAGGATCCTCTGGAGAAGGAAATGGTAACCCACTCCAGTATTCTTGCCTGGAGAATCCCAAGGGCAGAGAAGCCTGGTGGGCTACAGTCCATGGGGTCACAAAGAGTCAGCCATGACTGAGCATCTGAGCATCTAAGAGAAAACCAAAAGCAGTCAAATGAGCAAGGACGCAAAACGCACGTATTTACAAATCACTGGATTCCACTTAAAGTGTCCCTGCAGGCCGGGGGGACTGGGCGGGGACATCAAAGCCTCGCTGCGGAGCAGTGAAGGGTCATGGTGATTCGCTGCTGTTTGCCCTGTGGGCGTGTGATTTCCCTCCCTTTCATCGAGGTTCTCACGTTTTCACAGATGTGGCGAGATGCTGCCCCAATCGCCTCTCACTTCGTTCCTCATTTAAGTCAAAATTTAGTCTCATCTGCAGATAAGCCGTGATAAAGGCAATTAGCATAGCAATTCATTGCAGATGCAGATATTGGTATGGATACATCACAGGTATAAATGTAGCTGTAGACACTTACGTAGACATAGCACAGACACAGATATAGATACTACAGATACGGACACATCACAGATACAACTGGTCAGACCCCAGCATCTGCAGAGTCCCTGACACGCCCTGCCTTCTCTGGGGTGTGCACGTGTGTTTAATCAGAGAACCCAAGAGTGGCTTCCCTTGTCACCCAGTCATTAGAACATTAAGCACCGAATCCTTTGCAAGTTTTAAAATTCATGAAGCCCTCTGCGTTGGCAGTCCCTGAGGAGGAGTTGGCGGGGCAGTAGAAGAGTCCAGAAGAGCGGGGCGGAGAGCGCTGGGCTTTCTAGGGCCTGCCCCCGGCCTTGGTCCCCACCCGCTGGGACTGTGAAGAGCGGCCCCTGGGCTGGATGAGCAGGGCTGGCATGTGGGTGATGCTTGCCGTGAGATGCAGCCCTGGATGGAGGGCTCTCCCAGGGCCCCAGGCCTGGGGCAACCCAGGATGCCATCTGCACTGGTCAGCTCCCCTGAGACACGGGACCAGTGGGATGCAGATGCAGGGGAGAGGTGGTCACAGATAGAGGCCCAGGGGCAGCCACAGCTGCACAGATGCAGACACAGCTTTGGATGCAGGCATGCTTATAGACGCAGAGACAGTCGGGCAGGGACACATACAGCGAGCAGACGGGCGCCCCTGGCAGCTCCGCGGTGGAGAGCCCGCCGCAGTGCAGGAGACACGAGGCTCGGCTCGATCCTGGGGTCGGGAAGGTCCCCTGGAGGAGACACGGGTGACACACTGCGGTATTCTTGCCTGGAGAGTCCCCATGGACAGAGGAGCCTGATGGGCTCCAGTCCATGGGGTCGCAAAGAGTCAGACATGACTTAATAGCTCAGCACAGCACGGCAGCACACACAGAGAGCTGCAGACACAGACACAGCACAGACACAGGTAAGAACACAAATACAGACACGGGCACATCACAGATGCGGGTATGGACACGTCACAGGCATAGACATAGCTGCAGACACAGACATAGACGTAGCACAGACACAGATAGAGATACTACAGATACGGACACATCACAGATAGAGACGCAGACGCAGCCACAGATGAGGCTGTAGCTGTGGGGACAGGTGGAGACACGACACAGGTGTGCTTACAGATGCAGTAATATATGCGCTTACACATACACGTATATTCATTGTAGGAATGGCCTCGAACCATCACGCAGGCTGAGAAGCCCCGGCCCCTGCCGTCTTTCAGCGGAGGGCCAGCGCAGCCAGAGGTGTGGCCCCAGGCCGGCGGCAGGAGAGGACCCCGGCCCTGGCTCCGACAGTCAGGCCGAGCGCGCCCACTCCCTTCCTCCACCCGTGTTCTGTTCTGTTCAGGGGGTTGGAGGAACTCCTCCCAGCACACACGCACGCACACACACACGGACTCATGCACACACACACACATGCACACTCAGGGCTGAGGCTTAGCCACACAGCTGGGCACCTGTGACTCAGACAAGTCCACACATAAGATGAACTGTCACAGCCCTGGGCCCCAGGAGGAGGGCCTGAAGAGCCGGCTCAGTGCCAGCCTCGCCCGCCGACCTCCCTTGCTTGTCCCCTCCTCCTGGAGCTGCCCCTGTCCCGGCCTGGGGGAGACAGACAGGCTGAAGGGGTNAGCACACACGCACGCACACACACACGGACTCATGCACACACACACACATGCACACTCAGGGCTGAGGCTTAGCCACACAGCCGGGCACCTGTGACTCAGACAAGTGCACACATAAGATGAACCGTCACAGCCCTGGGCCCCAGGAGGAGGGCCTGAAGAGCCGGCTCAGTGCCAGCCTCGCCCGCGACCTCCCTTGCTGGCCCCCTCCTCCTGGAGCTGCCCCTGTCTGGGCCTGGGGGAGACAGACAGGCTGAAGGGGCGCTGAGGGTGCTCTGAAACTCCTCCCCCTCCCTCCCACACAGGTGCATGAATAAGGCCAGCCCAGCACGTGCTCCCCAAAGCGGAGGGGAGCCCGAGGAGCTGTCTCCGCCATGTCCACAAGAAGTGGCCCTTCACCACACACACCATCCTCCGCCTCACTCATCCAAACCCTGCCCTCGGGGCCATGGAGCCAGAGCACCCACTGTGTGGCGTGATGGGGGGAGGCGAGAGTGGTGGCTGGGTCTCAGGGAGGGTCTAGCGGGGAAGATGCAGGCCAGGCACCCCTGGGTGAGCTGAGTCGGAGGAGACCGGGCATCCGGGGCGTGGGCAGCCAGGCTGAGCAGGTCAGGAACAGGGGCGCTCGCTTCATTTAAGCCTTTTCCTTTTCCATTGATTAGCGTGTTCTGTCTGCTCACCCTGACCTTGATTTTGCCGTTGAAACTGATGCTGCTTCTGGTAATTCGGGTGTGGGGTCCATTTCTGTCCACATCCTCTGACAGCTTCCCTCCCGCAGAGCGTCGGGGGAGCGTAGCCCCACGGTGCGTGAGGAGACCCGGCGCTCACTGTCCTGGCTGGGGCCGCTCACTGTCCTGGCTGGGGCGGTGGCGCAGGGTCGTGGGTGGGGATTGCCCTTTGAAGGACGGCTTGCTTCCAGACTCATTCCTGGGACCACCCGCAGGGCTGCGTACAGTGCACATTCTGTACTCAAAGGTACTCCTGTGTCTGGTTTGCGAGGACGGCGCTGTTAGCGGCAGACAGGGCTGTGAGCAGGCCGGGGCAGGGCTGTCTGGAGGGCCCTCCAGACCCCAATCCAGACCCTGGGACTGTGCGGGGACCTCTGACCCGGAGGCCCTCCTGTCCGCCTCTGGCTCCTCCTTGCTGGGCTCCTCCCCTCTCGGCCAGTGCNGTTTTGGGGGTAGATGCTCGGGAACAGGGGGTTTCCTGAGGCTTGATCGCGCCTTTGCGTATGCCAAGCCTCCTTCCTCATGACTTTGCCATGGGCGGAGTTCCTCACGCTGGCTCCCAGCTTCTTAGAATCCCCCACGGGGGGTTGGAGGAGGCACTCAGGTTTCATCACAGGAGTAGACAGGTGGGATCTGCTAATCTGGACTGGAGGCGTGGGAGGGGTGAGGGGCGCACACAGCCGGGACGGGAGAGCTGCTCTCAGGCGGCGGCTGGCTCCCTATGGAGGACGCAGCTCATGTGAGACGCGAGTGTGTTTTGATGGGGAGGGTGAATCTGAGCCCAAAGCACATTCCCCCGGCTGTAACTTCATCCCTGAAGTTCCAGCTTGAGAGTCATGCCTTTGATGATGTCTTTTCTTCAGTGTTGGGAAGGAAAGCTCTCCAGAGGAACAAAACAATCATCTTAATAGTTTTTTTTTTTTTTTTAAGTAACGCCTTTATGGGCATAAAATTCACGTGCCATACAGTTCACCCGTTTAAGCTATGAAGTTCAAAGGTTTTGGTACATTCACACTCATACAACTACAACCAGTTTTGAATGTTTCAATCATCCTAACAAGAAACCTCACAGCCATTAGCAACCACTCCCTGTTCTACCAACCCTCCTCCCAGATCTGGGTCACTAATCTACAATTCTGCCCATCTAGACATTTCACACGAGTGCAGTTATGTCGTGTGGCCTTTCGTGATGGACTTCTTTCACAGAGGATGAGGTTTTGAAGGTTCCTTGATGCTGTAGTATGAGCTAGCATGCCGTTTCTATTTATATAGCTTGGATAATAGCCTGTGTATGGATATACTGCATCTTATCTATTTGTTCAATAGTTGATGGGCATTTTCCCTCTTTGGGGCTATTGTAAATAATGTTGCTATGAACATTTGTCTGCAAGTTTTCATTTCTCTTGAGTAGGGACCCAGGAGTGGAGATGTGGTCAGATGGTGTTATGATGCTTAACATTTAGAGGAAATTCTAGAGTAGCTGCTAAGTCACTTCAGTCATGTCCGACTCTGTGCGACCCCATAGACAGCAGCCGACCAGGCTCTCCAGTGTCTGGGATTCTCCAGGCAAGAACACTGGAGTGGGTTGCCATTTCTTTCTCCAGTGCATGAAAGTAGAAAGTGAAAGTGAAGTCGCTCAGTCCTGTCTGACCCTCAGCGACCTGATGGACTACAGCCTTCCAGGCTCCTCCGTCCATGGGAGGTTCCAGGCAAGAGTACTGGAGTGGGTGCTGTTGCCTTCTCCGAAGCTACATTTTACATAATTCATTCCTGTTTATTTCATCAACAAGGCCTGAGGGTTGCAATTTCCCCACAACCTCACCGACGCTTGCTATTACCTATCTTTTGATTGTGGCCGTCCTGGTGGGTGTGAAGTCGCATCTCGCGGTGTTTGGATTTACATTTCCCTGATAACTGACGGTGCCAAGTATAGTTTCGTGGGCTTACTGGCCTCTTAGATGCCGCTTATGGGGAAGTGTCTATTCAAATACTTGGCCTATTTTGATTGGTGTTGTCTTTTTGTTATTGAGTTTTAAGACTCTTTTTTATATTCTAGCAAAAATCTCTTACTATATATGTAACCTAGAAAAAATTCTCCCAGTCTAAGGATTGGCTTTTTACTTTTCTTGATGTTGTTTTCAAAGCACAAGTTTTAAATTTTGATTATCTTTTTTTTCTCTTCGTTTGTTTTGTTTCTTATACTTTGAGGGTATTATCTAAGAAACTGTTGCCTGACCTAACTGAGGTCACAAAAATTTATGCTTATAGTTTTGATACTAAATTTAACTATTAGCTCCATTTTGAGTTAATTTTTTAATATCATGTAAGGTAGGCTGCAAATTACTTCATTTGGGCCATTTATTGAAAAGATTATTTCTCCCACTGAATTGTCTTGGCACCCATGTCAAAATTCAGTTGGTCAGAAAAGCTCATTTTCTGGGTTCTGTTTTAGTTTGCTCAGCTCTGTTCTATTCCATCCCACTGGTTCCACTGAGCTGTCTATCTTTATGTAAACACTACTCTCTACTGTCTTAAATCGCAGTAGCCGCGCAGTAAGTTTTAACAATCAGGAAGTATAAGTCGTCCGATTTTGCTCTTTTTCATGATTATCTGACTGTTCTTGAATTTCTATATGAATTTTAGGATCAGCATATGGGCTTCCTGGTGGCTCAGCTGGTAAAGAATCCACCTGCAATGTGGGAGACCTGGGTTCGGTCCCTGGGTTGGGAAGATCCCCAGGAGAAGGGAAAGGCTACCCACTCCAGTATTCTGGCCTGGAGAATTCCATGGAGTGTATAGTCCATGGGGTCACAAAGAGTCAGACACGACTAAGTGACTTTCACAAATTCCTACAAAGAAGTCAGCTGAGAGTTTTGTTAGGAATTGCATTAAATCTGTATACCAGTTTGGCAAGTATTGCCATCTTAACACTTGTAAATCTTCTGATCCATGATCATGGGGCATCTTTTTATTTATCTGAGTGTTTGATTTTTTAACACTATTTTTAGTTTTAAATATATGTTTTGAATTTCTCTTGCTAGCTTTATTCCTATATATTTTATTATTTTCATAGTACTGTATAGAGCTGTTTTTTTTTNTTAAATTTTGATTATCTTTTTTTTCTCTTCGTTTGTTTTGTTTCTTATACTTTGAGGGTATTATCTAAGAAACTGTTGCCTGACCTAACTGAGGTCACAAAAATTTATGCTTATAGTTTTGATACTAAATTTAACTGTTAGCTCCATTTTGAGTTAATTTTTTAATATCATGTAAGGTAGGCTGCAAATTACTTCATTTGGGCCATTTATTGAAAAGATTATTTCTCCCACTGAATTGTCTTGGCACCCATGTCAAAATTCAGTTGGTCAGAAAAGCTCATTTTCTGGGTTCTGTTTTAGTTTGCTCAGCTCTGTTCTATTCCATCCCACTGGTTCCACTGAGCTGTCTATCTTTATGTAAACACTACTCTCTACTGTCTTAAATCGCAGTAGCCGCGCAGTAAGTTTTAACAATCAGGAAGTATAAGTCGTCCGATTTTGCTCTTTTTCATGATTATCTGACTGTTCTTGAATTTCTATATGAATTTTAGGATCAGCATATGGGCTTCCTGGTGGCTCAGCTGGTAAAGAATCCACCTGCAATGTGGGAGACCTGGGTTCGGTCCCTGGGTTGGGAAGATCCCCAGGAGAAGGGAAAGGCTACCCACTCCAGTATTCTGGCCTGGAGAATTCCATGGAGTGTATAGTCCATGGGGTCACAAAGAGTCAGACACGACTAAGTGACTTTCACAAATTCCTACAAAGAAGTCAGCTGAGAGTTTTGTTAGGAATTGCATTAAATCTGTATACCAGTTTGGCAAGTATTGCCATCTTAACACTTGTAAATCTTCTGATCCATGATCATGGGGCATCTTTTTATTTATCTGAGTGTTTGATTTTTTAACACTATTTTTAGTTTTAAATATATGTTTTGAATTTCTCTTGCTAGCTTTATTCCTATATATTTTATTATTTTCATAGTACTGTATAGAGCTGTTTTTTTTTTAAATTTCAACTTTAGATTGTTCACAAGTGTATAGAAATATAATTTATTGTCTATATTGATCGTGTGTCCTAGAACTTGCTGAATTTGCTTTGTTAGTTCTAATAACTATAATAACTTCGCGGGTTCCTCAGAATGTTTTATACACAGTGTCATGATATCTGCAAATAGAGATAGATTATTCTTCCCTTCCAGTCTTCAGACTTTGTATTTATTTCTCTAGCCTAATCGCCCTGGGTGGAACCTCCAGCATGTAACTAGACAGCAGGACGGGATGAACATTCTTATCTTATTTCTGAACTTAAGGGAGAAACAGCCGGTCGTTCACCATTCAGTGCGGCACTGCTGTGAGTTTTCTTGTAACTTCCCTTTACCAGGCTGAGGAGGTTCCTTTTATTCCTAGTGTGCTGTAATCTTCTTTTCTTTTACCATGAAGTGTTGTTGAGCTTTCTTATACACATTTTTTGGTATATATTAAAACTATCATGAGGCTCCTGTTTTTCATCTTATTGATCAGTTCAGTTCAGTCGCTCAGTCATGTCCAACTTTGTGACCCCATGGACTGCAGCACACCAGGCCTCCCTGATCACCACCAGCTCCTGGAGTTTACTCAAACTCATGTCCATTGCATCAGTGATGCCATCCACCCATCTCATCCTCTGTCATGCCCTTCTCCTCCCGCTTTCAACCTTTCCCAGCATCAGAGTCTTTTCAAATGAGTCAGCTCTTTGCATCAGATGGCCAAAGTGTTGGAATTTCAGCTTCAACATCAGTCCTTCCAATGAATATTCAGGACTGATTTCCTTTAGGATGAACTGGTTGGATTTCCTTGCTGTCCAAGGGACTCTCAAAAGTCTTCTCCAACACCGCAGTTCAAAAGCATCAATTCTTTGGCACTCAGCTTTCCTTATAGTCCAACTCTCACATCCATGCATGACTACTGGAAAAACCATAGCCTTGACTGGATGGGCCTTTGTTGACTAAATAATGTCTCTGCTTTTTAATATGCTGTCTAGATTGGTCATAACTTTCCTTCCAAGGAGTAAGCGTCGTTTAATTTCATGGCCGCAGTCACCATCTGCACTGATTTTGGAGCCCCCAAAATAAAGTCGGACACTGTTTCCACTGTTTCCCCATCTATTTTCCATGAAGTGATGGGAACAGATGCCATGATCTTACTTTTCTGAATGCTGAGCTTTAAGCCAACTTTTTCACCCTCCTCTTTCACTTTCATCAAGAAACTCTAGCTCCTCTTCACTTTCTGCCATAAGGGTGGTGTCATCTGCATATCTGAGGTTATTGATATTTCTCCTGGTAATTTTGATTCCAGCTTGTGTTTCTTCCAGTCCAGCGTTTCTCATGATGTCCTCTGAGATCGAGGGCAGGAGAAGGGGACAACAGAGGATGAGATGGTTGGATGGCATCACTGGCTCAATGGACATGAGTTTGGGTAAAGTCCGGGAGCTGGTGATGGACAGGGAGGCCTGGCGTGCTGCAATTANTCCTCTGAGATCGAGGGCAGGAGAAGGGGACAACAGAGGATGAGATGGTTGGATGGCATCACTGGCTCAATGGACATGAGTTTGGGTAAAGTCCGGGAGCTGGTGATGGACAGGGAGGCCTGGCGTGCTGCAATTAATGGGGTTTCAAAGAGTCGGACATGACTGAGTGACTGAACTGAACTGAATCGAACTTTTAGCAAAAGTTGCCATCTTAACCGTTTTTAAATACACAGTTCAGTAGTGTGAAGCAGCAGTGAGCCTCACCATGGCCCATGGAGGGAGGCTGGGGGGGGCATGGTGGATACATCTTGATGGACAGAGAGGTTGGCACACCAGTAGCACCGACATGGGGCAGGTCCGCCTCCTCGGGAGCAGGCCTGGATGGGTAGAGAAGAGGGTGGTAACAGGGTCCCGCTGTCCAGCACAGGGAACTCTGTTCAATGCAGCGTGACAGCCTGGATGGGTCAGGAGCTTGGGGGAGAATGGAGGCACATTTGTGTGTGGCTGAGTCCCTTTGCTGTCCACTTGAAACTATCACAATGTTGCTAATCAGCTATATCCCAATACAAAACAAAAAGCTTAAAAAAAGCCAGAGAGAAGCAGATGCTGCTGCTGACCAGGTGATTCTGGGCCCTGCTTGGGCACAGCTGCTAGGCTGGCTAAGTCCCTGCGGTTGGAGTGGCCATCCCATCCCTCCCAGGCCCCTCCCATACTGGTGAAGACGAGAATGGCTCTGGATGTTGGCAAGTGGCCTCTTTCCAGAGGCGGTGCAGCTTCCCCTCCTGAGAACCCCAGTAATTAGAGCTGTGGTTGACACAGGCCAGCTTTGCACACTCTCCCGACACCTGGCTCAGTGTCCAGAACATGCAGTTAGTGGCTGAGAGTAAATACAAGAGTGGGTGGATGAACACGAGTGAGGCAGCTGGGACCAGTTGAGGAGCCTCATCTGGCACAAGTTCAGCATAAACCCTGGGCCTGGAATAGTAACAGTCATGTGCAGGGCATGGAAGTGGAATGAGTGTATCCCAGGTAGAGTGACGAATCAGTTTGCACTCAGTGACTCGTGGTCTTGCCATCTCCCTTCACCTTGCACCTCTGTTTCCTTGTCTGTGGTATGGGGTCCACTGTCCCCTCTTTGCTGGGTTATGTGTGAGTGGAGGTGTGTGACCCTCACAGTGGTGTCGCACTCCAGCCCACATTTGCCTGATCATTGACAGTTCCTCTGATTCCATGGGGGCACACTGATGTTGTGTGCAGGAATCACACATTTCACTTGTTTCATTCCTCTCCAGAGTTTTGAGGGAAGGAAAATTCCCTTGGTGTGTTGAGATGTATTATCATTTCTTCCCAAGGTTCAGTTCAGTTCAGTTCAGTCACTCAGTCATGTCCGACTCTTTATGAGATCCCATGAATCGCAGCATGCCAGGCCTCCCTGTCCATCACCAACTCCTGGAGTTCACTCAGACTCAAGTCCATCAAGCCCGTGATGCCATCCAGCCATCTCATCCTCGGCCGTCCCCTTCTCCTCCTGCCCCCAATCCCACCCAGCATCACAGTATTTTCCAATGAGTCAACTCTTTACATGATGTGGCTAAAGTACTGGAGTTTCAGCTTCAGCATCATTCCTTCCAAAGAAATCCCAGGGCTGATCTCCTTCAGAATGCACTGATTGNAAAGGCCACGCCAAATATTCTACACAGGCTTTGTTCTTGTTCCTCTCTAAATCCAGTCTAACATTGGGCCAGCAAAGCCCCAGGTACTGTGTAGGGCTTAAGGATGACAATGGTGAGGACCCAGACCCCCCACCCTCCAACCCTGCACTCACAGATCCTCAGGGAAGCAGAAATCTCACTCCACTGACAAGTGACTGTGAGGAAGGCAGGAGCAGAAACGCTGTGATGCATCCCCTAAGTCTTCTCAGAAACCACAAGTTGTCTGAGGTCAAGAAAATGTGGACAATATCCGCCGCATTAAAGTACACATCATATACGGCATTGAGATACCGAGACTGAATTGTCTTTCTGAACAGTGTCTTGACTGTTCCTGCTTCTCTGTTCATTCTAGGAAAGCATGAGTGCAAATGCATCAGGTTTGGGAAGAGAGTCTTGGTGCATAAGGCGGCATGTTGCCTTCCCAATGAGGGGGCAAGGACCCCCAGAGGGCAGGGATGTGTCTCCCTTACACATGTGCTCCAGGGGCTGCCAAACGGCCACTGGCATCCAGCCCAGAAAAGCTCAGCTTCTTTCAAATGGGTTGAGCAGATGAACATTTAAGATGCTGCAATATTCTAGTAATTTATTAATGATATCGCATAGCAGATGTTGGCAGCATTTCTGTGGGGGTGCTTTTTTTTTTTTTAACAAGAGTAGCACATTTTCCTTCCAAAGTTGATAAGCTTAAAATAAAAATGGGAGAGGAAATGATTCCAGGGAAGAAGCAAACCTGTCTTCCCAAATAAGGGGATTTTCTAGAGGCGAAAGTAGAGTGGGAGAGAATGGGAGAGAAGGGACTCTTCTCTCTCCAGAAAGTCAGCTGGGGACAGGATGGGTCTGTGCAAAAGTGAGGGGCGGTGCTCGTCAGGCAGAGCCTCAGGTTCATTTTACAGCTGCATGCTGAGCGCCTGTGTGGGGGGCACTGTTCTGGGGCCCCTTGGTACGATGGACAAAGTTGCTGGCCCAGTAGGTGTTTCATTTTCGTGGGGGAGTTAATGAGTCATTTTCAAGTCCTGAACTGAGCTGAGCACTCTAGATGCAGAGAGGAAATTACAGAGGGCCCCCACGGCCGCGCTCAGTGCTGGTGGGCACAGGTATGTCCTTATTCACTGGGGCTGCACTTAGCACGTGGCAAGCACATTTTCCCGGTCGTTGGTGACCATTAGTTCACTTGTCTTGATAAGCATCTGGTGTAGTCATACCTCATTACCGTGGATCACAGAGCATCGCGTAACTGCCACAGGGTACTGCTGGGAGTGGTGGACCTCAGATTGGAACCCAGGTGCCAGGGGCCAGGGCTAATGCTCTGTCTATGCAGAAACTCACAGAGGGGCACAGAGGCGGTCACTGCTGGTGGTGCCGTGTGGTGGGCTGTCCTGGCTTCTGGGGAGGTGAGGTCACAGCAAGGCCTGGAAGGATGAGGGTCCTGGAGTCTGAGCCAGAGGTGTTTGGGAGGGCAAGTATGGGCAGATGGTGAACAATGGCGCAGAAATCCATGAGAGACTCCCTAGTGGACAGACAAGGGTGTTACCCTCGAACACCTGCCTATGGGCTCTGTCTGGGAGTCTGTTCAGCACCTGCCCTGCTCAGGGCACCTTCAGCACCTGGGACAGCTCCCAACCCATGGCGGCTCCCAGGACAGCTTACTATCTCCAGAAGGCAGAAGCGCTCAGGATTCTGTCTTTGCAATGATCTCTCCCACAACCCTGACCTTTAGGCCACTCAATTCTCACAACAGTCCTGGCAAGCAAAGGATGTTCCCCATTCAACATATAATTACACGCATTATTTTATTCACACAATTTTATTTTGTAAACCTGTTTAGATAATCCATCTTCTAGGAAGATTTAAGCTGCGGTTTTTCCAGTAGTCATGTACAGATGTGAGAGTTGGACCATAAAGAAGGCTGAGTGCTGAAGAACTGATACTTTGAAACTATGGTGCTAGAGAAGACTGTTGAGAGTCCTTTGGACTGCAAGGAGATAAAACTGCAAGGGAATCAACCCTGAATATTCTTTGGAAGGATTGATGCTGAAGCTGAAGCCCTAATACTTTGGCCAACTGTCGTGAAGAGCCAAATTATTAGAAAGTACCCTGATGCTGGGAATGATTGCAGGCAAAAGGAGTAGAGGGTTCAGGGGATGAGATGGTTAGAGAGCAGCATAGACTCAACAGACATGAATTTGAGCAAATTCTGGAAGATGGTGGAGAAGGAAATGGCAACCCACTCCAGTGTACTCACCTGGGAAATCCCACAGACAGAAGAGCCTGGCAGGCTGTAGTCCACAGGATTGTAAAGAGCTGGATAAGACTGAGTGGCTGGACAACAGCAGCAAAATTAAGAACAATGGGAAAGAACACCTGTGGCAAACATTTTAGAGACAAGAGATTGGGGCATGCACACTGTTCATTCCAATGTCGGAAAAGCTAAACCAGGCTTAAATGAAATCTGCTCCCACAGTTCCTGCTGACTTGGATGGGGTCAACATACCCTTGGGGACTCCCAGGGCACTGAGTGGAAGCTCCCTGCCTGTACAGTGTCCCTCTCACCAGATAGAATCTTCCATCAGGACGCAGAAAAAAGGAGGAAGAAGAACTTTGAGACTGGAGGTGGACACGGGGCGAAGGGATCGGGGGGTGGGGGAGGGAGGAGACAGGAGTGACTTTGGGGCGGAGAGCATCGCAGGGTTAGGGTTTGGGTGCGTGGTCCCAGGGTGCTTTAATGTCCTTTCCTCAATCACAGTTCCAGAACTGGGATGCATCCCATGGCGCAGGCCCTTTCAAGTGGCTGATGGGCCCCCAGGGGGCCAGCCCACTGAGAAACAGTCACACAGAGGGAGGCTGGAAGGCAGAGGCCTCAGTCGGTGTTGAGGCCACTGGTTCCATGATCTAGACCCACACCAGAGCCCAGAGCGGAACTCTGGGAGTTACTACGGGAGAGCAGGGGACCCGGGCTTCCGGAAGGGATGCAGGACCTCAAGGTGCCTTGGATGGTGGCTGTCACCTGCGTGTCTGGTCTTCCCCTTGTGGGGTCACTCGTGCAGAGATCAGCCTGGGTCTGCTCTCTCTTCTCCCTCCAAGCTGACTGCGGCCACAAACCGCAGCCACATTGCTTACCTGAGGGTTTTCCTAAGTGGGCTGGCTTTGAACAAGGGCCCCTAAGTGTCTGATATCCCCAGGTTCACTCAGCGTTGTCCAGAATCTTCAGTTACGGCTCAGAGAAGCCATCAAGTCTGGCTCTGCAGCCTTGGGGTTTGGGAGCTGACAGACAATTTTTGGTTACCAGGCAACCGCTGATTTTTCATAACCAACAAGTACAATGCCACACATGATACATTCATCAGATAATAATGCAGCTCTCCCACATCACCACACACTGATCCAGCCCCAGAGAGCTGCTTGGCACAGACTTGAGAGCACGGGAGCCTGGGGAAAGCAAGACCCGAGAGACACAGCTCAGGAGGAGGAGTGTCCCAGGGGGGGAAGGGGGCTGTCCTGCCGCCGGCTAGGTCCAGGGGCTGAGCTCTGTGCGCTGGGGCTGTGCAGGGCCAGTGTCAGCTGACCAGAGGCCTGAGAGCACCGGAATCATAACATCCCCGGGTCCGCCTCAGACGGTGGCACTGCTTCTGTGAGAGCCCGCCTGTCCAGAGCACCTCTTCTCTTTCCACCTGCTTTTGGGAGAGGAGAATCACATAACCTTTGGGGTAGAGTCTCCTCCAGGCAAGGAGAACCACAGTTCGTGATGCCAATGCTTGGGTCCTTGGAGGATGAGGGAGCTCGCCTTGAGCGCCGGCCACTCACTGGTGGTGGCTGAGGAATTTGGCTTGTTTTACATCTGGACAGAATTGGGTTGTCAGAGTGGCTGCCAAGCCAGGAGCAGGGGAGAGAACGGTGGATGGCATCCTGACTGCAGCCTGCTGACCACACGGCCGGCCGCGCTCTGGAGCGCCCACCTCTGCGGGGTGTCCAGGGCCTGTCCTGCTGTGCACTGCGTTTCCACTGGTCCTTGACGGGCTGTGGAGAAGAAAGAGCGGCCCCTCCCCCAAGCGGAGGCCCTGCTGCCCGCCCGGCACCCGCAGCTCCTCTGTAAGGAGGAGCCGTTCTCCGGCTGCCCCAGGCATCTCTCCTGCTAACCACCTGCGTGCCCAGGTTGTTCCCAAACAGCTGGACAGCACTGGGGATGCCTTGCTATTTATAACCCCTGCTAACATTTACACCGGCTGCCCCTGGGGATTCCATGGCTGCTTTTGGTAAATTCCTTCTGGAGAGACAACAGGGCAGTGGAGGGAAGTGAAAACACCCAGGCTGTCGTAAACACTCAAGCCTCACCCACACCAAAACCCTCTGAGAGTGCTGTCTGTTTCTGGTAAAGTCCTTCGGCATCAGCTCTGAGACGGTGGCACATGCCCGTCTCCCGAGAGCGAGCTGTTGTTAAACTGCTTGGTCACTACGAGTCGGGCATTTCCATGCAGAGAAATGGACGTCAGCGGATGGTGAGGGTTAATGGAGGTGGTGCCTGCCCAGGGATGGGGGTCACTGCCTGCTCACAGCCCCAGACACTCCATACCCTCTGTGCTGGAGGTGACGGGCTTACTGAGGACACGGGGGTTGAGGACCTTTGCTGAAGCTTGACAGCTGCCTTTGTGACATGTGACATCACCAGAGGATAAGTGGGTTTTGCTCAGCAGGCATTACGGAAGCCTGCTCTCAGCTGATGGGGGAATCAAAGGTAACTCAGAACCTGGTCCTCCCTGGCTGTCTCAGTCAGCTCAGCTGTGTAACAAGCAGCCCCGGGCACTTACTGCCTCACATTCTGGAGGCCGGAGATGGAGAAGCTGGCTCCTCCAGAGGCCTCTCCCCTGGGGAAGAGGCACCGCTTTCCCCCGGGTCCCCACACAGTCCTCCCGTGTATGTCTGTGCCCTGATCTCTTCCTGTGAGGACCCCGTTCGTGCTGGACTCCCACCCTGGTGACCTTATTTAACTGGGTCACCTCTGTGAAGACCCCCCAAACAGAGCCTCAGGTCAGGGCTTTGACATGGGTTTGGGGGCACAGTCGCAGCACTGGGTGGCAGTTACCCCCCTCCCCGGCTTGCCATCCTTGGAGGTCACTCTGTGGCCACGCTGTGGTCCTTCCCAGCTGCTCAGCTCCGGACGCCGCCCCTTCCCTCTCATCCTATGGCTCCTGTCTACTCTCCCTCGGCTTCTGACTCCAAGGACAGTGACAGGAGGCCCTCAGCCCAGAAACAGCCTTGACTCCTTCCGACTTGGAGCCCAGATGCGCAGGGAGCCCTGCCCCCCTCCCCAGCCGTGGCCTTCCCTGCCCTCTGGACTGAGCTGTGTCCCCAGAGGCAGGCTTCGAGGCCCCACCGCTGTGACCGGAGGAGGACCTTTATAAGCTTCCCTTCCTGAGCACATCTGAGAAAAATACGCGGGAAGTGCCTAGTGGCCGTGGGACACCCCCCACCCCCTGCTCACCTGCTGCTGACCTTCAGGATGTGTCCAGAGGGAAACCGGAGAGGAGGGAAAGGGCCGGGCACGGCCCCTCCTCACCCCTCCACGGCCTTTCCAGACCTGGAAAGCTGCCACATCGTCGTGAGGTTAAACTAATCTCCAGCAACACCGTGTGGCTTGTTTTATGCCAAACGAAAGTCACTTTGGGAAGTTCGCTTTGACAGCTGGGGAAGAAGGGCTGGGATCAATACGCAAAGCCGGCTCTGGCCAGAGCTGCAGTGACCGGCCCACCATCGGTCAATAGCACACAATTAAGATAAGAAAAACTGAGCACCGGCGGAGACCTGCGGGTCCCGCGGCCCAGCCCCGGCCTCGAGCAGACCAGGAGATGAGTCCCTGCCAGGGCGGCGGCCTGGCCGAGGTCGCCGTTGCAGCGCTCAGAGGCGCACCCCTTCCTGGGGAAGCCAGCTCACCGCCCCGAGTCCACCAGGCACCTCCGCCGGGGCGGTTACCGCACTCTCCTGTTGAGGGACTGGTTCATGAAGACGGCAGCTCCAGCGGCTCCAGATCTATAGCCGCAGATAGATGTGTGCAGAGTGGCCCTCTCCTCCTTGGGAGGGGCCCGAGGGCCTGGGCGCTGGTCCTGGGGACTCGCAGAGCATGCAGACCCCTGCGTGGGGAGCTTTGCCGGACACGCTGGGGCGATGGGGTGGGTGTTTCCTCCATCTGCAAGGCCTCTGGTTTATCGCCGATTTGCCCCAGGACGCACACGGAGAATCATTCTGGTGCCTGAGGACTTTCAGCTCATCAACTCTGCTTGGAGCAGAGCTGGGTGTGTCTGATGCCAGCTGTACCGCGGGCGTATTTCATCCGTCATAAACGAGGCCCCCAGAGCTTAATCACCTGTGCTTCCTTGTGACACCGGAGCAGGGTGAATTGAATATTGTTGCTTTTGTTTGGGGAGATAGCAGAGGCTGAAGGACTGTCAGCAGCTGATAATGACTCAAATTGCCCTCCTGTGAAATGGAAATGGCTGGAGAGACAGAGGAGGCTGNTGAATTGAATATTGTTGCTTTTGTTTGGGGAGATAGCAGAGGCTGAAGGACTGTCAGCAGCTGATAATGACTCAAATTGCCCTCCTGTGAAATGGAAATGGCTGGAGAGACAGAGGAGGCTGCGGGAGATGGCAGGCCGAGCAGGAGGAGGAGAGCCGGTGTAAACAGAGGGCCGGAGAGGGGCACCCCTCTGGAATTCGCACTGAGCTGACTTCCAGAGGCGGGCTCTACCTCTGGGGATCACCGGCTCCTTTCCCCACAGGATGACACTGTTTGATCACATTTTATCTCAGTGACAACCAACAGAAGCTTGTAAAACCTGCAGCACAAATTGACTTATTATCTCAGATTAACTCCCCCCTCCCTCCCTCAGCATTTTGAGAGGCCTCGTGGCTGGAGACTTCAGCTACCCTGCAGCAGAGACTCATCTGGGAACCCGGGGGCCCAGGGCAGGGGGGCCGGGGAGGAGGCTCCAGGCTGGGTGTGCCCGCTCTGTGCTATCAGGACCAGAGCTCGGCACGCACTCCCACCCACAGTGCGGGGACCTGCCTTTGGGGGTAAAGCTTTGTCGTGGAGCTCATGCAAACCACGTGACCAGCAAGTTACATAAACAGGAAAACAGCGGAATCAAGACAGCGGCAGGGCAGGCTTGCCCGGCACCTCTTGTCAGGGGGAGGCAGGGTCTGCAGACCTGCTGCATCCTCCCTCTGAGGAGGGGGCACGGCATGTCTCTGAGCCCCTTCCGGCACCCCTGCTTGGCCACGAAGAAGCAGAGGGCTCAGAGAGGGTCAGCCAGAGATTGCGGTTGNGGATAGGTGGGTGGGTAGATGGATGGATGGGTGAATGAATGGATGGATGGGTGGATGGATGGGTGGGTGGATGGGTGGATGGAAGGATGGATGGGTGGGTGGGTGGATGGATGGGTGAATGGGTAGATGGATGGGTGAATGGATGGAAGGATAGATGGCTGTGTGGATGAACAGGTAGATGGATGGTTGAGGTAACGATAAAATTTGGGGAACGAATGCAGGCCAGCCACACAGCTGCTTTCCTATACTGACCTTCCATACCTTGGTATGTTTTGCCATGATCCAAGTTAAACAGGTTTTAATCAATCTCTCCTATTTTTTTGAACTTGGAAACAATTGATAAAAACTTCTCAGTAAACAGATTCTTGGCTTTTCCTGGAACTCTTGATTCTGTGCATGGGCAGAGGTCTTGGGCACCCTGGGCCTGCCTGCCTTCTGGATCCTGAGGGTGAGGACCCAAGCACACTTTGCTGTCTTCACTGCTTGCAAAGCACTTCATGTTGGGGCCCCTCTCCTGGTGCCGCTGGGCGATGCTGAAGACCTGAGGGTTTCTCACTTGGGAAGAAGCAGCTTGTCCAGGCAATGGGCACAGTGGGGGCAGCTGGAGCCTCAGGCTTCACTGAGACCCAAATGATGAAGGGCTGGCTTCCCAGGGATGGGGTGGGGACGCTGGCCAGCTGTGAGCCAGCTCACCAGCCAGCTGCCTCCTCCTCAGCTTGCACTCATTTACTCAAAAACTACCCACAATGCAAACGGGAACTTTAAGTCAGAGCCAAAGCAAGTACCTGGGTTTGGACACAGGCCAGACTGCTCTAAGCAGCAGCTGGGAACAAAGAG
The DNA here is from genome assembly GCA_006410735.1 of Raphicerus campestris. Classification (NCBI taxonomy): domain Eukaryota; kingdom Metazoa; phylum Chordata; class Mammalia; order Artiodactyla; family Bovidae; genus Raphicerus; species Raphicerus campestris. The sequence continues at coordinate 301,957 of SJYW01029993.1, read as the reverse complement.
CTGGGTGTGAGGAGCCACCACGGCCGCCCCTGCAGGGACGCAGTGGGAGCCGCGTGCTGGATGGCAGGGAAAATTAGTTGTTTACGGTCATTTAGGCTGGGAATGATTCTTTAAAAAATCTGCCCTTGTTTCGTTTGTCTGTGAATAGACGTTGGTGAGACGGTGGACAACTTCCTCCAGGTGCACCAAACGAATCCTTTTATTGGAAAGGGCCCGCGGGAGATGGAAATGATTAATGGTTGGCAAACACAAACTTGGAAGGGTTAGGACTGGGACCTGCTTAGCATGGAGCTAACAGGACGTAGAAATAAATTAATGTCCTCAATTACAAAGGGGCTTGTGATATAGAAAACTTGTCAACAGACCTCCCTGGAGGAGGAGGAGGACGGAGCTTTACAAAGTCATCCATCACTCCAAGGGCATCCTGGACACGGGGAAGGGCCGTGGGTGACCTTGGCTTCAGAGCTGAGGCTGTGGAGGGTATGGGGACACACCTGGCCAAGTGGAAAGGGCAACAGGGTGCCCCCCATCCACGGTCAGAGCTGCTCTTGACCCCCTTGCAGGGCATCATGGCTGAGAGCCTTGGAGGGAGGGGCCTGGACACCTCCCGCCCCCCCCCCACTGCCATGCTGGTTCTTCCCTGGTGTTTGGACAGGAGGCTAGTCACGGCCAGAGGGCGGGGGGTCGTCTGGACCCCACATCTGCCCGGCTCTGCTCCCGTGGTGTAGCTGCGCCGGGAACCCCTAGACTACCCTGTGCTCCCCTCGGGGCTGCAAGAGCCTCCGTCGTCAGAGAGCCGGAGCCCTATTAGCCTGCGCCTCCCCCCACCCGCTCCCATTCCACTGGAATCAGAGATTGGATTTCTTAATGACAGAGGAATTAAGTAATAGGCCTGAGCACGGCTGCGGGCAGCCGTGTGAAGCCATGTGCAAAATTGATATTTCAACAAGCCTGATAACGTATTAGGGCACTGGCCGGCCTGCGCTGCAGCGTCCCGTAGTAAATCTCCTGTCAAACGCCCACGGTGCCCGTCAGCCACACTCACACGTGCACTGGCCTTTGGAGCAGGCTGTTGGTCTGTCCTCGACGTGTCCTGGGAGCTAGACATCAGTGTGCAGGGGGCTCAGTCGCCCCCAGGGCCCCGCTGCCCCCGCGGGCCGCCCAGACCTCGGTGGCGTTGCTGGACGCAGCTTCTCAAGGGGGCTGCGCTGACGACCTGGGGAGGGGCTGCCCCGGGCTCCGGACACAAGGTCACAGGCAGCCTCTTTGATTCGCAGCCTTGAGTGAAGTACGGGGCCCAAGACAAGATGCTCGGCGACAATTTTATGAAGATCAATGTTATTAGGGACTGAATTCTTGTCCGAAATAATTTGTATAAAATATAGTCACATTAGATGAGAATCTGCGCCGAGTTACCGGCTAATGGGGGTGGTTGAGCTGAGAGGCGCCTCTGGCCTCGTTTCTCGGGATAATTGAGGATGACGTCTTGTGCCTTGGTCTGAGAGGCTCCGAGTGCAGGGGCTGTCTCAAGCTCTGTCCAGGGCGTCCGACAGGCAGGGTGCTCCACTCTGCTCCTCACGAGTGCTCAGGACCCCACCAAGGTCATGAGCCCCCCACCTGCATGGACCCTCCCCCTGCCAGAAAGCACCTGGGCTTCCTGCTTAGAGGCTGCCAAGCCCCCCAGCAGTGGCCTGGCCCCTCGCTGGAGCCTCCCACCAGCTAAATCACAGTGACAAGCGTCCCTTTAGTTCTGAGCTGCTCCCCTCTGCACAGCAGACGCCTCCCGAAAAGTGAGCCCCTTGGGAGGTGCCTCCCTGGTGGCACAGCCCACTGGTTCTGCGAAGGGCAGAGAAGCGGGAGGGGCAGACGGCCGAGGATGGTGAGCTTGCTGTGGCCCCTCCTGCCTTTCTGGGGGGCTCGCATTCCTGCTCGGGTCCTCCTGGGCCTCAGGGCCCCCCAGGGGCAGTAAGCAGGCAGGGTCAGTAGGGGTAGTGTCCTCCTGAGTGTCTCCTGAGACCCCGACCCCAATGCTGAGCCCACCCCCTTCCTGGTATCCAGGGAAGGGGTCCCTGGGGTCCACCCAGCCAGCAGGGCCGGGGTGCCTGGAAACCCCGTGAGTGGGCACGAGCAGTCCTGGGGGCCAGGCCGTGCCTTGGGCATGTCCCCTTTGCAGGCAGACTCCTCCTGGATGCTGGGGGCCCTGCTCTGGGCCTGGCGCCTGCACACAGCTGCTGTCCCATCACCTGGCATCTGAGGCTGGGGGTCAAGGTGGGGCCTGGGGCAGAGGACGCCCTCCCTCCCCCCGCCTCTGCTGTCTGGGTGGCCCCTGAGCCCGGGCTCCGGGCTTGTGCCTGGGCTCACCCTGGGGCAGCTGAGCTGAGCTCACTCAGGTTTCAGGATGAGCAGCACCCTCACCCCCGCAAACGCCCCCCATTCCTGGGAGCTCAGCCATCATCCTGTCAAGGCCGAGGGCTGCATGTCGGTCCAGGGTGCAGGGGTGAGGCCCTGTAGGTGGAGCTGAGGCCGTTCGCCGGCTGACTCGAGGCTCGCGGGCAGTGGGTGGCCCTTCCCCAGGGGAGGCCTTGAGGGCTGAGTCTCCCTGACGGAGCCGAGGGAGAGAAACGGGCCAGGCCCTGGGGCGTAAGGCCCCGGGGGAGCAAAGCCACCCGCAGCTGGGGCAGAGCTGCGCAGGGCAGGGTGGGCGTGCAGACACTGTCCCTCCCCTGGAGCCCACAGCAGGCCGAGGGGCTCAGTGCCTGCTCCCTGCTCAGCACCTGCCAAGACCTCCCCAGCAGGAGGGCCCAGCCAGGGGCTCCTGAGGCCGGAGGGCCCTGTGTCTGCACCCCAGACCCTTGACTTAACAGCAGTCGCTCTGAAAGCAGTCAGCGGAGGAGAAACGAGGCTGTGAATAAAGCTTTACTGACAAAGAGCCGCGACAGAGGCGTGGGGCCGCACACGAGAGGTTAACCCGAGCAGCACTTGCCGGGGGCGGGCGGCCAAGTTACAGGGAGCCCTGTCTGTGTTCGCTGCTTGGCCTCATGCACACACGACTTTGATGCATCTCTTATGATNTGCTTAGCATGGAGCTAACAGGACGTAGAAATAAATTAATGTCCTCAATTACAAAGGGGCTTGTGATATAGAAAACTTGTCAACAGACCTCCCTGGAGGAGGAGGAGGACGGAGCTTTACAAAGTCATCCATCACTCCAAGGGCATCCTGGACACGGGGAAGGGCCGTGGGTGACCTTGGCTTCAGAGCTGAGGCTGTGGAGGGTATGGGGACACACCTGGCCAAGTGGAAAGGGCAACAGGGTGCCCCCCATCCACGGTCAGAGCTGCTCTTGACCCCCTTGCAGGGCATCATGGCTGAGAGCCTTGGAGGGAGGGGCCTGGACACCTCCCGCCCCCCCCCCACTGCCATGCTGGTTCTTCCCTGGTGTTTGGACAGGAGGCTAGTCACGGCCAGAGGGCGGGGGGTCGTCTGGACCCCACATCTGCCCGGCTCTGCTCCCGTGGTGTAGCTGCGCCGGGAACCCCTAGACTACCCTGTGCTCCCCTCGGGGCTGCAAGAGCCTCCGTCGTCAGAGAGCCGGAGCCCTATTAGCCTGCGCCTCCCCCCACCCGCTCCCATTCCACTGGAATCAGAGATTGGATTTCTTAATGACAGAGGAATTAAGTAATAGGCCTGAGCACGGCTGCGGGCAGCCGTGTGAAGCCATGTGCAAAATTGATATTTCAACAAGCCTGATAACGTATTAGGGCACTGGCCGGCCTGCGCTGCAGCGTCCCGTAGTAAATCTCCTGTCAAACGCCCACGGTGCCCGTCAGCCACACTCACACGTGCACTGGCCTTTGGAGCAGGCTGTTGGTCTGTCCTCGACGTGTCCTGGGAGCTAGACATCAGTGTGCAGGGGGCTCAGTCGCCCCCAGGGCCCCGCTGCCCCCGCGGGCCGCCCAGACCTCGGTGGCGTTGCTGGACGCAGCTTCTCAAGGGGGCTGCGCTGACGACCTGGGGAGGGGCTGCCCCGGGCTCCGGACACAAGGTCACAGGCAGCCTCTTTGATTCGCAGCCTTGAGTGAAGTACGGGGCCCAAGACAAGATGCTCGGCGACAATTTTATGAAGATCAATGTTATTAGGGACTGAATTCTTGTCCGAAATAATTTGTATAAAATATAGTCACATTAGATGAGAATCTGCGCCGAGTTACCGGCTAATGGGGGTGGTTGAGCTGAGAGGCGCCTCTGGCCTCGTTTCTCGGGATAATTGAGGATGACGTCTTGTGCCTTGGTCTGAGAGGCTCCGAGTGCAGGGGCTGTCTCAAGCTCTGTCCAGGGCGTCCGACAGGCAGGGTGCTCCACTCTGCCCCTCACGAGTGCTCAGGACCCCACCAAGGTCATGAGCCCCCCACCTGCATGGACCCTCCCCCTGCCAGAAAGCACCTGGGCTTCCTGCTTAGAGGCTGCCAAGCCCCCCAGCAGTGGCCTGGCCCCTCGCTGGAGCCTCCCACCAGCTAAATCACAGTGACAAGCGTCCCTTTAGTTCTGAGCTGCTCCCCTCTGCACAGCAGACGCCTCCCGAAAAGTGAGCCCCTTGGGAGGTGCCTCCCTGGTGGCACAGCCCACTGGTTCTGCGAAGGGCAGAGAAGCGGGAGGGGCAGACGGCCGAGGATGGTGAGCTTGCTGTGGCCCCTCCTGCCTTTCTGGGGGGCTCGCATTCCTGCTCGGGTCCTCCTGGGCCTCAGGGCCCCCCAGGGGCAGTAAGCAGGCAGGGTCAGTAGGGGTAGTGTCCTCCTGAGTGTCTCCTGAGACCCCGACCCCAATGCTGAGCCCACCCCCTTCCTGGTATCCAGGGAAGGGGTCCCTGGGGTCCACCCAGCCAGCAGGGCCGGGGTGCCTGGAAACCCCGTGAGTGGGCACGAGCAGTCCTGGGGGCCAGGCCGTGCCTTGGGCATGTCCCCTTTGCAGGCAGACTCCTCCTGGATGCTGGGGGCCCTGCTCTGGGCCTGGCGCCTGCACACAGCTGCTGTCCCATCACCTGGCATCTGAGGCTGGGGGTCAAGGTGGGGCCTGGGGCAGAGGACGCCCTCCCTCCCCCCGCCTCTGCTGTCTGGGTGGCCCCTGAGCCCGGGCTCCGGGCTTGTGCCTGGGCTCACCCTGGGGCAGCTGAGCTGAGCTCACTCAGGTTTCAGGATGAGCAGCACCCTCACCCCCGCAAACGCCCCCCATTCCTGGGAGCTCAGCCATCATCCTGTCAAGGCCGAGGGCTGCATGTCGGTCCAGGGTGCAGGGGTGAGGCCCTGTAGGTGGAGCTGAGGCCGTTCGCCGGCTGACTCGAGGCTCGCGGGCAGTGGGTGGCCCTTCCCCAGGGGAGGCCTTGAGGGCTGAGTCTCCCTGACGGAGCCGAGGGAGAGAAACGGGCCAGGCCCTGGGGCGTAAGGCCCCGGGGGAGCAAAGCCACCCGCAGCTGGGGCAGAGCTGCGCAGGGCAGGGTGGGCGTGCAGACACTGTCCCTCCCCTGGAGCCCACAGCAGGCCGAGGGGCTCAGTGCCTGCTCCCTGCTCAGCACCTGCCAAGACCTCCCCAGCAGGAGGGCCCAGCCAGGGGCTCCTGAGGCCGGAGGGCCCTGTGTCTGCACCCCAGACCCTTGACTTAACAGCAGTCGCTCTGAAAGCAGTCAGCGGAGGAGAAACGAGGCTGTGAATAAAGCTTTACTGACAAAGAGCCGCGACAGAGGCGTGGGGCCGCACACGAGAGGTTAACCCGAGCAGCACTTGCCGGGGGCGGGCGGCCAAGTTACAGGGAGCCCTGTCTGTGTTCGCTGCTTGGCCTCATGCACACACGACTTTGATGCATCTCTTATGATGGCAAAGGACGAGGGACACGGCGCTCGCACTCGACCCCAAGGCGCCGGTGTGCAGGCACTGAGTCCCCTACCGTGCTGAGCACTCTTTCCACCGTCATCTCTGGAGCTCCTTCCTCGAGTCACACAGAACCTCGGATCAATTTTAAAGGAGAAACGAGAGTTGCCGTGAAAGAGAAGAGCAGCCCTTGGCCCCTGAAGCCGGCGGGTGTTGGTGCTCCCAGGAGACACGGGCCCCCATGGACCGAAGGGCTCTTCCGGGCCTGCTTCACGCACAGCCACGTGGCTTTGGCGGGTGCACCTCACCTGGGCGTTTGCTTACACGCTGGCTTGTGACCCGAGGCGGCTGGTGATGCCGTGGTCCCTGCAGGCAGCCTCCCCCTCCCTACACGGGCTTGACTTTAGGGGGAGTGCACCTGTCTGGGCTCAGCGAGAAGTCTCAGGCTGGCCTGGCCCGTGGGGGGCTCTTCCGTAGGACAGTCAGCATGTGGACAGCAGGCCTCAGGGGCCAGGGGTGAGCTTCCTGGGGCTGCGGGTAAATGACTGTGGGCTGTGAAGGAGATCAGTCCTGAGTGTTTGTTGGAAGGATTAATGCTGAAGCTGAAGCTCCAACGCTTTGGCCACCTGATGCGAAGAACTGACTCATTGGAAAGACCCTCATGCGGGGAAAGATTGAAGGCAGAAGGAGAAGGGGACGACAGAGGATGAGACAGTTGGATGGTGTCACCGACTCAATGGACATGGGTTTGGGTGAACTCCAGGAGTTGGTGATGGACAGGGAGGCCTGGAGTGCTGCAGTCCATGGGGTTGCAAAGAATTGGACACGACTGAGCGACTGAACTGAACTGAACCGGGGGCTTAGGACAGCAGACACTCATCCTTTCACCGCCAGGAGCCTGGAAGCCTGAAGCTGGGGGCGGNTGGCGCCTGCACACAGCTGCTGTCCCATCACCTGGCATCTGAGGCTGGGGGTCAAGGTGGGGCCTGGGGCAGAGGACGCCCTCCCTCCCCCCGCCTCTGCTGTCTGGGTGGCCCCTGAGCCCGGGCTCCGGGCTTGTGCCTGGGCTCACCCTGGGGCAGCTGAGCTGAGCTCACTCAGGTTTCAGGATGAGCAGCACCCTCACCCCCGCAAACGCCCCCCATTCCTGGGAGCTCAGCCATCATCCTGTCAAGGCCGAGGGCTGCATGTCGGTCCAGGGTGCAGGGGTGAGGCCCTGTAGGTGGAGCTGAGGCCGTTCGCCGGCTGACTCGAGGCTCGCGGGCAGTGGGTGGCCCTTCCCCAGGGGAGGCCTTGAGGGCTGAGTCTCCCTGACGGAGCCGAGGGAGAGAAACGGGCCAGGCCCTGGGGCGTAAGGCCCCGGGGGAGCAAAGCCACCCGCAGCTGGGGCAGAGCTGCGCAGGGCAGGGTGGGCGTGCAGACACTGTCCCTCCCCTGGAGCCCACAGCAGGCCGAGGGGCTCAGTGCCTGCTCCCTGCTCAGCACCTGCCAAGACCTCCCCAGCAGGAGGGCCCAGCCAGGGGCTCCTGAGGCCGGAGGGCCCTGTGTCTGCACCCCAGACCCTTGACTTAACAGCAGTCGCTCTGAAAGCAGTCAGCGGAGGAGAAACGAGGCTGTGAATAAAGCTTTACTGACAAAGAGCCGCGACAGAGGCGTGGGGCCGCACACGAGAGGTTAACCCGAGCAGCACTTGCCGGGGGCGGGCGGCCAAGTTACAGGGAGCCCTGTCTGTGTTCGCTGCTTGGCCTCATGCACACACGACTTTGATGCATCTCTTATGATGGCAAAGGACGAGGGACACGGCGCTCGCACTCGACCCCAAGGCGCCGGTGTGCAGGCACTGAGTCCCCTACCGTGCTGAGCACTCTTTCCACCGTCATCTCTGGAGCTCCTTCCTCGAGTCACACAGAACCTCGGATCAATTTTAAAGGAGAAACGAGAGTTGCCGTGAAAGAGAAGAGCAGCCCTTGGCCCCTGAAGCCGGCGGGTGTTGGTGCTCCCAGGAGACACGGGCCCCCATGGACCGAAGGGCTCTTCCGGGCCTGCTTCACGCACAGCCACGTGGCTTTGGCGGGTGCACCTCACCTGGGCGTTTGCTTACACGCTGGCTTGTGACCCGAGGCGGCTGGTGATGCCGTGGTCCCTGCAGGCAGCCTCCCCCTCCCTACACGGGCTTGACTTTAGGGGGAGTGCACCTGTCTGGGCTCAGCGAGAAGTCTCAGGCTGGCCTGGCCCGTGGGGGGCTCTTCCGTAGGACAGTCAGCATGTGGACAGCAGGCCTCAGGGGCCAGGGGTGAGCTTCCTGGGGCTGCCGGTAAATGACTGTGGGCTGTGAAGGAGATCAGTCCTGAGTGTTTGTTGGAAGGATTAATGCTGAAGCTGAAGCTCCAACGCTTTGGCCACCTGATGCGAAGAACTGACTCATTGGAAAGACCCTCATGCGGGGAAAGATTGAAGGCAGAAGGAGAAGGGGACGACAGAGGATGAGACAGTTGGATGGTGTCACCGACTCAATGGACATGGGTTTGGGTGAACTCCAGGAGTTGGTGATGGACAGGGAGGCCTGGAGTGCTGCAGTCCATGGGGTTGCAAAGAATTGGACACGACTGAGCGACTGAACTGAACTGAACCGGGGGCTTAGGACAGCAGACACTCATCCTTTCACCGCCAGGAGCCTGGAAGCCTGAAGCTGGGGGCGGAGGGCAAGGCACTCCCAGTGACCCTGGGCTCCTGGTCTCAAGGCCATGTCACCGTCTCTGCCCTGCCTCCTCTGCGCCACCCCCTCTGAGCCTGAGTCTCCCCTCCATGCCCAACCCGGCCCCAAGCAGCCTCCATCTGCCCCTCTGTCCTGGCAGTAGCTGGGGGAGGAGATGACGGCTGCGCCGGAGACCCTGCTCCTCTGCCCATGGTCTGTGGCACCCTCTCCTCGCTGGGACCTGCCTGCCCCCTCTGGGGAGCCTGGGCTTGGGGAACATCCAGGAGGCAGCGGTCCCTTGGTGCCCAGGGGCCGGGCAGCTGGAAGCAGGTGAGGCGGGCGTTTCTGGGGCAGAAGCCCACAGCTCAGAAGGTCCGGTGGCACCAGGTACTGCAGTGGCCTGCGGCTGTCCCCTCCAGTGACCTTTCTGGCCTTCCGACCTCCGCTGCCGCTGCCCCTGATTAATGAAGCCGTAGATCACCCTGCTCCCCACATAATGGGATGTGAGCACTGTCTAATTTCCAAATTAAAACTCAGATGGATGGCTCTGTTCCTGATGGCACGGGTGGGTGGGGGTGTGCCGACCCGCGGAGGGCTCGGTCGAAGAGCTCAGTCTGGGGTCGGCCTCACGGGGCCTATGACCCTTCCTTCCTCCAGGCTTTGACCACAGTTTCCAGATCTGAGACAGCGGACACCTAGGGCAGGAGGCGGAGGCCGCCCCCATGAGCCACGGACCCACTGCCTGTGTCCCTGGCCTGGTCCCCCTCCATGCTCCAGAGTGTGCTGGGCGCTGCACTTGGGAACCAGTCCTCCTGGGGGCGGGGTCGGGGCCCAGCCGCCCACTCCTGAGCACCCTGAACCCCGGTGGTCTCCCCCACGACCTGATCCTCCCTGAGAGAGGAGGGGTCGGGGAGCTGGCAGCACAGGGTCAGCATCACCGGACAGCAGCAGGCATGTGAGCAGAGCCCTCGGGGGTTGCGGCCACAGAACGCGGCGCAGCCTCCGGGGCCAGTGGCCCCTGGGGCGATGAGCCGGAGCTGGACCAGGAGGAGAGTCCAGGGAGCCCGCGTCCCACCCAGACCCCAGCTGTGCATGCTGGATGTGTGTGGAGAGCTGGGAGGAAGTCGGCCGCGTCGCGTTGCCCCGTTATTCCCTGCTGTTCTCCGCCGCGTGTCCCCTCTGGCGGCCGACCGCCAGGCAGCCGGGCTGAGCCGGGCAGATGGGCCCTCTGTCCCCCAGGGCGTGGGGTCCAGGCCCTGTTGCACCAGCGGGCTTGGTGTCAGGCCCTAACGGTCTGCAGGTCCCCAGGCTCCTCCTCCTCCAGGCCACCTTCCGCCCTCTGCCTCCCTGACTCTCCCCGCACCCCGGGGCCCCTCAGGCCTGCTCCCCACACCCCGGCTCCCCTAGTTCCACACCAAGCCTCCTCCGCCAGAGGACGTGCTGACACTCCCTGAGGCCCCTACGGTTCCGTCTGACTGCAGATCCGGCCTGAGTCCCTGGTCCCCACCCCCACCTGTTCCCCTCAGGGATGCATGCTTGGCTCCCAGGAGACCCACAGGAAGGGCTGGCCTCACGTTTCAGGGCTGACCCGGCCCAGTCACCTCAGCCGAGTCTGAGTCTGTGCCCCCATGGATGGCAGCCGGCCGGCCTTCTCTGTCCACAGGAGAGGCCTGCCATTTCCTGCTCCAGGGGCCCTCCTGACCCAGGGATCGAGACTGTCTCTCTCATGTCTCCTGCCTTGACAGGTGTGTTCTCTAAGCCTAGTGCCCCCTGGGAAGCCCCGGGTTAAAGGTCTCTGTGTATTGATCTGTGGCTGCGTATTGATCCTGGACTGTGACAAGCAGCCGCTGCTGACCCACTGTGTGCAGCCACGGGGCCAGCGGAAGGACAGGGGACGGCGGCCCCCACCGTCACCATGGGTACATTCGTCGAGGTCCCCCTGGTCTGGGTTTCTGCTTCCAGCCTCACAATCCGGGAGGGCAGAGAAGGACGGCCGGATGGAGGCAGCACAGGCTGTGTGCCTCGTTGTCCTAGAAGTGCTCCCTGAGGCCCGGGCTGGGCCCAGCCGCCGACGGTGCCTGGGAGCCAGGCCCCCGAGGGCCCAGGATTGCGGGCCGCTGCTCAGGACGCCTAGGCTCAGCGGGAGGACATGCTAGGCCCCCCTGCAGCGTGGTGTCCCTGGCGGGGCTTTGCAGGCCCAATTCATCATCTCCAGGCTGAGTTTGTAACAGGAAATAAAGCTGTAAATTGTGCTGAGCTTCTGCTGTCAGCAGGGGCCCACGCCTGGAATGCTAACCGGTCCTGCCGGCTCTCAACCCCCCTCAGAGGGCGGGGGCCAGGGAAAGTGCCAGGCCAGGGGCTCCATGCCTGGACCAGGACCCTGCGTGGTGGGACGAGACCTCAGGGGCTGGAAGTGAGATTGCGGGTCCCTCGGGTGGCACAGGGGGGCTGCCAGTGGGTGAGGCAGTGTCTGCAACCGGCAGGCCGTGGGTGGGGCTCTGTGTGCCCCTGGGGAAAGTGGGTCCAGGGGCTGGAGGTAGAGGGGGACACACGAAGGCCTCCGAGACAAGAGGTCACAGCGACAGCCGGGACATCCGCACCCGACACCAGGAGCCTGGGCAGGAGCCAGCGAGGGGAGGCCTGGGGGGAAAGGCCCTGATCGTAGCCGGCCCTGGGGCCTGTGGGGCTCCCTCGGTGCGGGCGGGGGTCCTGACTCCCCGCCTCCGGAGGCTCAGGGGACAGTTCTCTATGCAGTTTCTCCCCAGCTGGCCAGGCGGCTCCTCGGCAGGAGGGGCCCTCTGGGACCCTCTCTCCACATCCCAGCTGGAGGCTCAGCAGTGGGCGTGGGAGACTTTCACATCCATGTCCAGCATCACATGGCTGGACGGAGAGCGGGGCCGGGCTGGAGGGGGTTTTCCCAGAGGCGTGGTCCTCTTCATTCAGCTCTCAGAGCACTAACACGGCGAGAGTTCTCCCCCCATGTCCTTAAAGGGGCTCAGCTTCTCCCCTGGATAGAGCTGGGCCCCGGGAGACTGAGGAGGGCTGGATGCTGGTGGTTTATTGTGTACCAAGCGGCCTCCCTCAGTGCTGCACGGCTCCGAGGTTAAACAGGATTCGTCGTGGCCTCCTCCTTAAAACGGTCCCCATGGCCACACACACGAGGAGAAGGATGCAATTATCCACCTGCCCCTGTCTGCTCTCCCCGAGGCGCCAGGCGGCGGGGAGGCAGGGAGGCAGGTGCCACTCCGCATGCCAAGCACGTTCCCCCCCGGCCTGCACCCAAATCGCTGTTGGTGTAAACAAAAAATGTGGGGATTTATTAAATCCATCATTTCTCAGTTTGCTCCTGTACGTTGCCAGTAATTAGCCGTGTGCTGCCTGACGTCTGCATTTGCTGCTGTGAGCGTCCCCGCCGCCTGCCGCGGTCCCCGGAGAGCCAGGAGAGTGCTCGGGCGGGACAGGACAGGGCCACGGGCACCCTGCCACCCGAGCACCTCAGGGAGGTCGGTCCTGCCCCCGAAGCTAAAGGACAAGCCAGGAAGAGCCGGGCTGGAGGGGGATAGACTCGGGCCAGACGCGGCTTTCTCCACCTGTGGTAGGAAAGCAACCCGGCCCCGCTGTGTCCCAGGACCCCGACTCCAGCCTGGGAGGTGACCCTGTCCCCCACGTCGGCCACCCGATCCTGCACAGATTGCTCTAAGAACTGCCCAGGGGCCTAGAGTTTTGAACTTTAATGATGGGGTGGCCAGGCAGACCCTGCCTCTCCCGCTGCGGTCATTCTCAGGGAAGCTGGGGGAACTGCTCGGCTGCCCTGACTCCTGACCCCCCTCTTCCCCGGGGGACGCTGCATCCTGTGATCGCCGCACATGATCACGTGCCCCCCGGGACCAGGTGCCTCTGTCCTCCCGCGCCCAGGCCTTAGGCTCCGCCCCTCCTGCTGGGACGTGGACCTGGCCCAGTCTGGGCGCAGGGTGCCCGTGGGAGTCACCCCAGCAGCCCTGCTCGATCCCCAGCCCCACAGCTGGGCTGGGTCACGAAGGAGGCTCAGCCTGTGCCTCTCTGGGGAGGGTCGTCCAGGGCCAGCGTGGACACAGGGCCTCCCACTGCCTCCCCTGTTGCTGGCGGGGTGGGGGGCCACGGCCCTGGTTTCCTGTCTTCAGCTGGGAGCTCCTGGTAGAGACGCAGTGTCTGTCACCAAGACCTGGACGTCCAGGGGCTCAGTGCCAGGGCGCATCTCAGATGTTCTGACTCACAGGAGGACCTCGGGACAGCCTGACGCCCGAGTCCTGCTTGAGCCCCAGAGCTGCCAGCTCTCCTCTGATCTCTGTGTCTCCTTTCTAAAATGCTTACTTTTTGCGCGTGTGTTGCAGGGCCCATCTTGCGCACTCTGCCTCTCTGGCCAGCGCTTACCTGGGTGTGTTCTTGGGCCTCGAATCTGGGCCTACTGAGTGGCAGCAGGCGCTTCACCGTCTGAGCCCCCAGGAAGCTCCAGCTCTGTAGCTCAGGCCTCTGCATCCAGGCCACAGAGTAGGTGTACACGTCAGGGTAGCAGAGAAGCCTCAGAGTCGCCCCAGGTGCTGGCGCCAGTTCCTGCCCGCCCAGCAGAGTGGAGAGACCCCGCGCCCCCGCACCCCGCGCCCCCACACCCCACG
>SJYW01029993.1:107063-132835 GCA_006410735.1 Raphicerus campestris | reverse complement strand
TGGGAGGGAGGGTGGGCATCATGGGGCAGTGGTTGGGGGGCATGGGCCTGGTGGAGGGGTCCCAGGCCAGTCAGGGAGCAGGGACACCCATCCTCTGGGAGCCTCCCCTCCTCGGGGGACTGGAAATCAGCAGCAGCTGAGGTCAGAGAGGCCCTGGAGAGCTCTCTCTGCACAGCAGGGTGTCTCCTGCCCTGCCTGCCCCAACTATGGGCCCAGGCAACCCCGGCCAGTCCTCCTGCCTGGGACCCTTGCAGGCAGAGCCCAGTGGGGGAGATCCCGGGCACCATGCAGGGCAGGGATGGGAAGGCTCCTGGAGCTGTGATGATTCTGGGACCACCAGCAGGGATCTCCTCCCCTACATGGGCCTGCCTGCTTCCCCCGGGGAATTCTGTGATGAAATTGCATTGCTGCAGCCTCTTCAGGGCCAGAGTCGCCAAGACTCTGGGGAGTATGTCCCCACTCCTTCCTGCGGCCAGGCTGGGTACCTGGGAGAGCACGCAGGCCATACTTCGGGACCACTGCCCCACACCTCTCGGCCCGCCCACGACGGTGAGCCTCAACACGGGCCCTGACCCCGCTGTCTCCCTGGGCCAGGCCCATACAGCTGCGCAACAAATGTGTGCTGAATGAGAGCCCTGGAACGGCACAGGGGTCTTTATCCCTCGTGTGTGAAATGCTCTTCCCAGACCGGAGGTTGGGGGTGGGGTGGGGCAGATTATGCCGAGACAGGACATGGACATGTCAGTGCCGTGACCTCAGAGGGCAGCTGACCTTTGGCTTCCACCCTTCCGTGTTACCGAGGGAACCTGAGGGACATGGGGGTGCTGCGTGGGGCCAACTGACCCTACCTTGTCTCGCACAGCACAGCTGCCTCAGGGGCCCATGGCCGCATGGGGCCTGCTCCAAAGCACATCCTGCCCTCCCCGCTCAGCAGCCCTGGGTTTCATGACCCCCAGGTCCTCCCAGCTCCGGAAAACATCCGACATGAAGCCCCTCCCTGCAGTGAGAGCCAGTCAGGCCTCTGCTTCCGTTGTCTGCTTCCACACTTCACAGCTACGTGGGCAGGAGTGGGAGTCAGATGGACAAGGTCTGGGGAGAGACTCCAGGCAGTGCCATCCAGCCTGACCATCTCCTGGCCAGGCCAGATCACAGATCGGCTGGCAGAGTATTGCTGGGTGAGGAACCCCAGGGACACAGGGTCATTGCCCCAGGGCCCAGAGCTCATCTGGTCCACCCTGTATTGCTGTGGACATAGCATCCGCTTGAAGGCGAGCGAGCGTGACCGTGTGGGAGATGGGATGTGGCTGTCTTCCTTGAGACCTCTCTCTTACCGTGTGTCCATTTGAGCTGGTCTGAGAGGGGCCCTTGGTTGGTCACTGGGGTGGCAGAGCCTGTTGCCGCCGGGGGAGGGGGACACTTCGGGTCAAGCAGTCCACCCATCGGCCGTGGGCGCCTCTATTTACTGTCCCTGCCCCTTTAACGGCCTCCTCGGGCCGGGGCTGTGAGCCCCTCCTGGCCGCTGCCCGAGTGGCTGAGCTTGGGAAAATCTATTACGGACGAGTCATTAATCTGGGGCTGCCGCCGCGGGCGCTTTCGGGCCTCTATTTAATGGGTTGCTTCCTGAGCTCCGGAGCCGTGCTGCTCGCCTCTCTTGATCAGCTTTGTTTAATTATCAAAATATTTGATGCAGAAAATTGACATTAGTTTTGAAGGTTCTGCCCTCCTCCCCCCACCCGGCTCCTGGCGACACCAAGTGCCTCGCCTGAAATAGCATGGGTCGCCCAGCCTGTGCTCGGCCAGGCGGACGCGGAGCTGCCGCAGAGCCAATGCGGGTATGAGGCCGGGTGTGGGGCTGGGCACTGGGGTGCACTTGGCCACACCGCACTCCCATCCTCGTGTTTCTCCAGTGTCCCGGGGCGATTGGGGTGTGTGTGTCCCACAGTCAAGGGCAGAGATGGGGAGCCCTGGAGCTGGGAACTCCCATCCCTTCCTGCGCACCCCTGAGCTGTAAGCCTGCCCAGGGCTGCCCCGGAACATGAGCCTGCCCAGGGCTTCTCCTGACCGTGAGCAGCCCAGGCCCCCAAGCTCTCAGCAAATGGCAGCACTGGGTGGCAACCACTGTGTCCTGCCATCTGGGCTGTTGTCAGCACACTGGCAGAGCCCCATGGGCCCCAGTCAGGCAGGGGCAGCCCCCCACCCCCGCGAGAGCAGAGTCCCTCCCTAAGGGATGAGGTACAGGAAGGTGCTCTCAGCCAGCTGCCTGGGGATGAACCCATGAATACTGGCTCACGCGCTCGTGGGGCTGCTCTTTCTCCCTTCCCTTCTGCCTGCAGCACCCAGAGTCTAAAGCCTCAGCTCGGAGGGGCCACGCTGTCCTCTTGGCACATATTTCATTTACACTGCAGCCCGTGTGACCAGTCCTGTGCCCTCTGTGTGCCCGCACATGTGTGCCCCACGTGTGTGCTTGTGTGAGTCTTGTATGTGTGCATGTGTTTTCTCCTTGTGTGTGTGACCACACGTGTGTGTGTGCATGTATGTGTCTGTGCCTGCCCTGTGTGTGCCTGTGTGTCCCAGGTACATGAACATACATGTGCCCACATGTGCTCATCACAAGTTAACTGGGGGCAATTAGTACCAGCCTCGAGGAAGCCTACCCCTTAATTTCACTGGCCCCACCCCTACTGCCTGATTCCTGGCTTGGGATCCGTCCCTCTGTGTGAGAGTCCTTGTTTCCATAGGTCATCAGCCACCAGATTTGGCTTCCTGGTCCAGTGGTCACTTGGTGCTGGGGGCAGTGGGCTCCACACAGGCTTTGAATGGGGGCTGGGGTATGAACATGCCTGGGGAGGAGTATTGGCCCAGCTTCACCAACAGCTGGATCAGCAGACTCAAAACTCATTTATTTATTTGCTCGTGGCTCCTCAGTCTTGGTTGCACAGGCCGGCATTTGTCCTCAGATACGGCTGATTTTCAGATGTCAGATAATTTCCCAAACAGAAAGTAGTTTCAAGGTTGAGAAGGTACCATTATGGAAAACAAGTGGCGGTCAAGCTCAGATGGTGGGTTTCACTTGCAATAAATGTCCCCCAGCAAGGCTTGGGACCAGGGGCCAGGGCACTTAGGGAGGGGGCGCGGTTACAGCTCACGTCCACCTTCAGGGAAAGGGCGACAAGGGATAGGCATGGCCGTGTGGACAGCAGCCTGGCTCCCAAGCAGGGAAGTGTGCAGGATGGCTGTGGCCCTGATGTGGCCCCTACAGCTAAAGCCCCATCGCTTCTCTCTCTGCACCGTTGTGGCTGATGGAATGTGAGTCCCTGCCGAAGTCTGGGACAATGCTGCTCTATTCCGTCCCTGTCTCGACGCCCACTTTCTGGGTCTCCCAGGGGGAATCCTGACCTGCTTTCACCACTGCCACGTGGATCCCTGCCACCTGTCACGTCTGCCTGGCCACTTCCACACCAGGGGTTCCAAGAGGGTATTTAGCATGGGGAGCTTTGTTTTCTGGGGGATGGTTCTGGGCCCTGGGAACAGGAGCAAGGAAAGCTTCCTCTTCTGTACTGGGTGGATGCTTTTCCATCAAAGTATTTCCAAGAAGTTTTGCTGACTTCTGTGTGACAGGATGGGGCTTCCCAGGCGGCAGAGTGGTAAAGAACTTGCCTACCAATGCAGGAGATGCAAGAGACACAGGTTTGATCCTTGGGTCAGGAAGATCCCTTGGAGGAGGGCATGGCAACCACTCCAGTATTCTTGTCTGGAGAACCCCATGGAAACAGGAGCCTGGTGGGCTACAGTCCATGGAGTTGCTTGGACTGGGACAGGACTGAAGTGACATAGCATGCATACACATGAGACAGGGTGGGAGTTTAGGGGAACCCTGAAGTCTGTGGGAACTCACAGGGTAGGAACAGGGCTGAAGAGGGTGTGTAGGGAAGCCTGACGGAGAAGGCAATGGCACCCCACTCCAGTACTCTTGCCTGGAAAATCCCATGGACAGAGGAGCCTGGTAGGCTGCAGTCCCTGGGGTCGCTAAGAGTCGGACACGACTGAGTGACTTCACTTTCATTTTTCACTTTGATGCATTGGAGAAGGAAATGGCAACCCACTCCAGTGTTCTTGCCTGGAGAATCCCAAGGATGGCAGAGCCTGGTGGGCTGCTGTCCATGAGGTCGCACAGAGTCGGACACGACTGAGGCGACTTAGCAGCAGCAGCAGCAGGGAAGCCTGGAGCAGTGTCCTGAAAACCTTCTGGCTAGTTTCCCAGGTTGTTGGAACCAAGTATCACAGGCTAGGGGGCTTGAAATAAGAGCAGTTGATACTCTCACAGCCTGGAAGTCAGTGGTCTGAAATGAGGGAGTGGGCAAGGCTGGTTGTCCTCCAGAGGCCCTGACGGGAGCAGGACCCTTTTTGCCTTTTCCAGCTCCTGGGGCTCCAGGTGTTCCTGGCTTGTGGCTGCCTCCCCCCAGCCCCTGCCCCCACCGTCACATGGCCACCTTCTTCCTGCTTGTCTCCTCTTCTTATGAGGACACCAGCTGTTGGAATATATGTTGCTGTTCAGTTGCTAAGCTGTATCTGACTCTGCAACCCCATGGGCTGCAACACTCCAGGCTTCCCTGTCCTTCACCACCTCCAGGAGTTTGCTCATACTTATGTCCATTGAGTCAGCAATGCCATCCAACGACCTCATCCTCTGTCATCCCCTTCTCCTCTTGCCTTCAGTCTTTCCCAGTGTCAGGGTCTTTTCCAATGAGTTGCCTCTTCATATCAGGTGGTGGAAGTTTTGAAGCTTCAACTTCAGCATCATTCCTTCCAATGAAGGTTGATTTCCTTTAGGATTGTCCTTGCAGTCCAAGGGACTCTCAAGAGTCTTCTCCAACACCATAGCTTGAAAACATCATCCTAAATGCAGGATAATTTCATCTTAAAATCCTTAACTAAGTTTACTGGTAAGACCTGATTCCCAAATAAGGCCGCATTTTGGGGCTCGGGGTGGGTAGGCATGGATTGGGAGGGACAGTGTTCGACTAANACAAATGTGTGCTGAATGAGAGCCCTGGAACGGCACAGGGGTCTTTATCCCTCGTGTGTGAAATGCTCTTCCCAGACCGGAGGTTGGGGGTGGGGTGGGGCAGATTATGCCGAGACAGGACATGGACATGTCAGTGCCGTGACCTCAGAGGGCAGCTGACCTTTGGCTTCCACCCTTCCGTGTTACCGAGGGAACCTGAGGGACATGGGGGTGCTGCGTGGGGCCAACTGACCCTACCTTGTCTCGCACAGCACAGCTGCCTCAGGGGCCCAGGGCCGCATGGGGCCTGCTCCAAAGCACATCCTGCCCTCCCCGCTCAGCAGCCCTGGGTTTCATGACCCCCAGGTCCTCCCAGCTCCGGAAAACATCCGACATGAAGCCCCTCCCTGCAGTGAGAGCCAGTCAGGCCTCTGCTTCCGTTGTCTGCTTCCACACTTCACAGCTACATGGGCAGGAGTGGGAGTCAGATGGACAAGGTCTGGGGAGAGACTCCAGGCAGTGCCATCCAGCCTGACCATCTCCTGGCCAGGCCAGATCACAGATCGGCTGGCAGAGTATTGCTGGGTGAGGAACCCCAGGGACACAGGGTCATTGCCCCAGGGCCCAGAGCTCATCTGGTCCACCCTGTATTGCTGTGGACATAGCATCCGCTTGAAGGCGAGCGAGCGTGACCGTGTGGGAGATGGGATGTGGCTGTCTTCCTTGAGACCTCTCTCTTACCGTGTGTCCATTTGAGCTGGTCTGAGAGGGGCCCTTGGTTGGTCACTGGGGTGGCAGAGCCTGTTGCCGCCGGGGGAGGGGGACACTTCGGGTCAAGCAGTCCACCCATCGGCCGTGGGCGCCTCTATTTACTGTCCCTGCCCCTTTAACGGCCTCCTCGGGCCGGGGCTGTGAGCCCCTCCTGGCCGCTGCCCGAGTGGCTGAGCTTGGGAAAATCTATTACGGACGAGTCATTAATCTGGGGCTGCCGCCGCGGGCGCTTTCGGGCCTCTATTTAATGGGTTGCTTCCTGAGCTCCGGAGCCGTGCTGCTCGCCTCTCTTGATCAGCTTTGTTTAATTATCAAAATATTTGATGCAGAAAATTGACATTAGTTTTGAAGGTTCTGCCCTCCTCCCCCCACCCGGCTCCTGGCGACACCAAGTGCCTCGCCTGAAATAGCATGGGTCGCCCAGCCTGTGCTCGGCCAGGCGGACGCGGAGCTGCCGCAGAGCCAATGCGGGTATGAGGCCGGGTGTGGGGCTGGGCACTGGGGTGCACTTGGCCACACCGCACTCCCATCCTCGTGTTTCTCCAGTGTCCCGGGGCGATTGGGGTGTGTGTGTCCCACAGTCAAGGGCAGAGATGGGGAGCCCTGGAGCTGGGAACTCCCATCCCTTCCTGCGCACCCCTGAGCTGTAAGCCTGCCCAGGGCTGCCCCGGAACATGAGCCTGCCCAGGGCTTCTCCTGACCGTGAGCAGCCCAGGCCCCCAAGCTCTCAGCAAATGGCAGCACTGGGTGGCAACCACTGTGTCCTGCCATCTGGGCTGTTGTCAGCACACTGGCAGAGCCCCATGGGCCCCAGTCAGGCAGGGGCAGCCCCCCACCCCCGCGAGAGCAGAGTCCCTCCCTAAGGGATGAGGTACAGGAAGGTGCTCTCAGCCAGCTGTCTGGGGATGAACCCATGAATACTGGCTCACGCGCTCGTGGGGCTGCTCTTTCTCCCTTCCCTTCTGCCTGCAGCACCCAGAGTCTAAAGCCTCAGCTCGGAGGGGCCACGCTGTCCTCTTGGCACATATTTCATTTACACTGCAGCCCGTGTGACCAGTCCTGTGCCCTCTGTGTGCCCGCACATGTGTGCCCCACGTGTGTGCTTGTGTGAGTCTTGTATGTGTGCATGTGTTTTCTCCTTGTGTGTGTGACCACACGTGTGTGTGTGCATGTATGTGTCTGTGCCTGCCCTGTGTGTGCCTGTGTGTCCCAGGTACATGAACATACATGTGCCCACATGTGCTCATCACAAGTTAACTGGGGGCAATTAGTACCAGCCTCGAGGAAGCCTACCCCTTAATTTCACTGGCCCCACCCCTACTGCCTGATTCCTGGCTTGGGATCCGTCCCTCTGTGTGAGAGTCCTTGTTTCCATAGGTCATCAGCCACCAGATTTGGCTTCCTGGTCCAGTGGTCACTTGGTGCTGGGGGCAGTGGGCTCCACACAGGCTTTGAATGGGGGCTGGGGTATGAACATGCCTGGGGAGGAGTATTGGCCCAGCTTCACCAACAGCTGGATCAGCAGACTCAAAACTCATTTATTTATTTGCTCGTGGCTCCTCAGTCTTGGTTGCACAGGCCGGCATTTGTCCTCAGATACGGCTGATTTTCAGATGTCAGATAATTTCCCAAACAGAAAGTAGTTTCAAGGTTGAGAAGGTACCATTATGGAAAACAAGTGGCGGTCAAGCTCAGATGGTGGGTTTCACTTGCAATAAATGTCCCCCAGCAAGGCTTGGGACCAGGGGCCAGGGCACTTAGGGAGGGGGCGCGGTTACAGCTCACATCCACCTTCAGGGAAAGGGCGACAAGGGATAGGCATGGCCGTGTGGACAGCAGCCTGGCTCCCAAGCAGGGAAGTGTGCAGGATGGCTGTGGCCCTGATGTGGCCCCTACAGCTAAAGCCCCATCGCTTCTCTCTCTGCACCGTTGTGGCTGATGGAATGTGAGTCCCTGCCGAAGTCTGGGACAATGCTGCTCTATTCCGTCCCTGTCTCGACGCCCACTTTCTGGGTCTCCCAGGGGGAATCCTGACCTGCTTTCACCACTGCCACGTGGATCCCTGCCACCTGTCACGTCTGCCTGGCCACTTCCACACCAGGGGTTCCAAGAGGGTATTTAGCATGGGGAGCTTTGTTTTCTGGGGGATGGTTCTGGGCCCTGGGAACAGGAGCAAGGAAAGCTTCCTCTTCTGTACTGGGTGGATGCTTTTCCATCAAAGTATTTCCAAGAAGTTTTGCTGACTTCTGTGTGACAGGATGGGGCTTCCCAGGCGGCAGAGTGGTAAAGAACTTGCCTACCAATGCAGGAGATGCAAGAGACACAGGTTTGATCCTTGGGTCAGGAAGATCCCTTGGAGGAGGGCATGGCAACCACTCCAGTATTCTTGTCTGGAGAACCCCATGGAAACAGGAGCCTGGTGGGCTACAGTCCATGGAGTTGCTTGGACTGGGACAGGACTGAAGTGACATAGCATGCATGCACATGAGACAGGGTGGGAGTTTAGGGGAACCCTGAAGTCTGTGGGAACTCACAGGGTAGGAACAGGGCTGAAGAGGGTGTGTAGGGAAGCCTGACGGAGAAGGCAATGGCACCCCACTCCAGTACTCTTGCCTGGAAAATCCCATGGACAGAGGAGCCTGGTAGGCTGCAGTCCCTGGGGTCGCTAAGAGTCGGACACGACTGAGTGACTTCACTTTCATTTTTCACTTTGATGCATTGGAGAAGGAAATGGCAACCCACTCCAGTGTTCTTGCCTGGAGAATCCCAAGGATGGCAGAGCCTGGTGGGCTGCTGTCCATGAGGTCGCACAGAGTCGGACACGACTGAGGCGACTTAGCAGCAGCAGCAGCAGGGAAGCCTGGAGCAGTGTCCTGAAAACCTTCTGGCTAGTTTCCCAGGTTGTTGGAACCAAGTATCACAGGCTAGGGGGCTTGAAATAAGAGCAGTTGATACTCTCACAGCCTGGAAGTCAGTGGTCTGAAATGAGGGAGTGGGCAAGGCTGGTTGTCCTCCAGAGGCCCTGACGGGAGCAGGACCCTTTTTGCCTCTTCCAGCTCCTGGGGCTCCAGGTGTTCCTGGCTTGTGGCTGCCTCCCCCCAGCCCCTGCCCCCACCGTCACATGGCCACCTTCTTCCTGCTTGTCTCCTCTTCTTATGAGGACACCAGCTGTTGGAATATATGTTGCTGTTCAGTTGCTAAGCTGTATCTGACTCTGCAACCCCATGGGCTGCAACACTCCAGGCTTCCCTGTCCTTCACCACCTCCAGGAGTTTGCTCATATTTATGTCCATTGAGTCAGCAATGCCATCCAACGACCTCATCCTCTGTCATCCCCTTCTCCTCTTGCCTTCAGTCTTTCCCAGTGTCAGGGTCTTTTCCAATGAGTTGCCTCTTCATATCAGGTGGTGGAAGTTTTGAAGCTTCAACTTCAGCATCATTCCTTCCAATGAAGGTTGATTTCCTTTAGGATTGTCCTTGCAGTCCAAGGGACTCTCAAGAGTCTTCTCCAACACCATAGCTCGAAAACATCATCCTAAATGCAGGATAATTTCATCTTAAAATCCTTAACTAAGTTTACTGGTAAGACCTGATTCCCAAATAAGGCCGCATTTTGGGGCTCGGGGTGGGTAGGCATGGATTGGGAGGGACAGTGTTCGACTAAACTACACGTGAGAAGCAGTTTCCCTGTTTTTATCGAGAACCTTGGCAGGGCAGGGCCATCTGTGTGGTGACCGACCTGGAGTAATGGCTCTCCCCTCAGAGAAGTGCCCAGCTGGGTGCCAGCACTTCCTGCAGAAGGGTCAGGGCCCAGGGGGACTCTCCCAGGTCTGGGCTATGTGGGGCTGCCCTGGCCGGGAGGGCCTTGTTCGCCTGGATGCCTGGAGGAGGGAGGCTGCAGGCAGGGGCTCTGCTGTGTTCACTGGGGCATCTATTATTGATATGTGTGAACACATAGAGACCACTCTTAAATCTTTGTTGAACTGAGCAGGGGGCAGGGGTGTGAATGAACAAACGAATAAATAACCATGGTAACGACCTGCCACCCCCACCCCGGCTCCCTGGTCTTTGATCTCATTATTCTGGACCGTGCTTGGGGGAGGAGGGCAGGTGAGACATGCAGGGAGAAATCACGTTTTCTCTGTGAAGGCGCTGGCTGGCTGAGTAGGGTGGGGAGGCTGCCCTCCCTCCATGCCCAGCGCAATAACCTGAGCCCCTCTGTGGAGTGGAGGCTGGGGGCTGCTGCCCTGGGCTGGGGTGAAGGGGTCTTCAAATGGGAGCCGTGGGATATTGGGAGGCTGTGCGTGTCTGTCCCTTAAAGGGATGGCTTCTGTGGCTGCCTGGGGGATGGTGGGTGGGTCCCATTGCCCTGGCTGCCTGGACACTTGGGGGTTAAGCGTCCTCACACATCAGCACTGGTGCCCAGGGCCATCGTTTTCATATATATTTGTTTGCGGTCAGAAGTTGTCACAGACCATGGCTGCGTGACCTTGACTTTGCCTGACACACAATTATTGCCGCCCCAGGGACCCATTTTCTGTGCGGCCGCCCGCTGATCCGGCCAAACACGGATCTCAGCCATCCTGCTGCCCCTTGGCTGGCTTCTTCCCATCGTCCCATCCTTGACTGAAGACCTTGCCTGCTCATGGCCCAGCGCCCCCACCCTAGATCTCCCCCTAAGATCCATCCTTGGAGGTCCTGTGTGCCTAGTATGGCCCGACCCTCAGCGCCAGGCAGATTGATTGGCCCCACAGAACCTGAGCTAAACCAGACCCCTCTCTCCCAGTACCTCTGCTGCCATCCAGAAGTGACTTTCCTGGTTAATATTACACTGGGGTGGGGTCTCCTCATGAGGGCTGAGGATGGGGAGAAGGAGGAGGGGAGAAGAGGGAGGGGAGAAGGGACATTCGGTCACCCGCTGGCCTGCACTCCCACACAGGTCCAGACCTGCCTGGTGCCCATGGGACAGCATGCTTTGGGGGCAGTGGCCCCCCTCACCACTAGTTCCCCAGTGCAAGCTTGGGGGTGCGGGGCTGCCCTGGACTCACCTGTGTGATCCTGACCTCAGCCCCTGGGTGCCCCCAGGCCTGGACTCTGAGCCCAGGCTGGCCCCTGCCCCTCAGGGCTGCAGGGAGCCATTGAGTATAGCGCCTGCCTGCTCCCGCACCCCAACATTTGAAGCCCAGGCCACCCCTATGCTAAAGGAAGGTGGAGACCTCTGGCGTCCGATTCTCTTTGAGGAGTGGCTGCTGGGGAGGGAGGGCTCCCCTCACTTCCATCCCGACCTGCATGATGTTCTGGCAGGTCCAGTGAAAAGTCCCAAAGTCCCTCCAGCAAGGAGACTTGGGATGAGAGGTGCCCTAATTATTCCACTGGCCCCTGGGGGAGCCTCCCTGCCCTACCCCATTTCCACTGTGGGATCCCAGGGAGAGGGGCTCCCCATGGCCGCTGCCCAGGGGTCAAATGTGGCCTGGTAGGGGCAGGCTGTGACCCCTCTCCAGAAAGCCCAGGTTCCAAGTGTTCCCTCTGGACCCTCCTCCTCCTCTGTGCCCCCAAATGCCTTCTCACCTGAGGTCATGACCCCTGCTGGTGACCTTGGGGTGGACCCTGAGCCTTCACCCCTGCTCCTGTTCTTATGAGCCCCCCAGCCCCCATACCCCAGGGGGAAATTATTCCTGCCCCAAACGCCCCTCCAGACCTTCCTAAACTCTTGATGGCCCCCACCACCCTGGAGCCAAGCATGGAGGTCCCTGCCCTCACCTCCTCCCCTGGCATCACCTGCTGCTGAGTCCTGATGTCCCCTCTGCTGCTTGCTCACTGTCCAGGCGTCATTTCCCCAGACACTGCCACTCTCCCCTGTGGAACACCCTCCAACCCTGACCTTGACCACACCACTCAGTTGGCCACCAAAATGGGCAGGGCCTCAGCCTCTGCTGGGCCTCTGGGGACTCTGTGCTGGGCGGGGGGAGCCCAGCCCCCGTGAGCTTCATCTCCATCACACCTCAGGGGCCTTACAGCCCACCTGGCGATGGCTCTGCGTACCCATGTCTTTCCCTGGGACAGTCCTTCCCTCCTGGCACCACTGGGTCCAACCAGCCTATACATCCTGTTCAGATACCATCCTAGAGCCTCCAGCACCTGATTCTGCCCATGTCGACCCAAGAGCGGGATCGGCCTGTGCACTCTAGTCTCCACCTGTCATCACTCCCCCACTTACCCACGCCTCAGCACACTCATGCTGAGGGCCTCTGTGTGCGTGGGGCTGTGTGCCCCAGGTCTGGGCCCACCTCTGCTCCTACTGAGGGGCACGTGGTATGTGAAGAAGGCCCCAGGACCCAGAACAGGGGATCCTCCAGGCTCCAGAAACATGAGGCATCTAGGTGGATCTGGTAGGAGGGGCAGCCCTCTGCCAGGCACAATGGGAGGACAGCTGTCCTGAGGGAGGGGCGGCAGGTGGCTAGCCGGGGGCCAGGGTGAGGGAGGGCAGTCTGGCTGGCGGCAGGGTGCACTGTGTCCTCCAGGTAGCTTTGTGGTGGAGGGCGTGCACTGCACAGGGCTCTGAAGACAGGTGAGAGAGTCGAGTGGAGGCAGCCGTGCCCCCCGGGAGGGCAGCAGGGACAGGCTCTGGAACTCTTGAAGGAAGGGAGCCTGTCCTGTTTCTGCACCTGCTGCTCACCCACAGGACTCCCTCCTGGCCTCACGTGTGTGCATCAGCCACTGTGCTGTGTAACAGAGCACCACGTGTGAGTGGCTGGAAACAACCATCTAGTGCCTTGGTTCCCAAAGGTCAGGAGCCCAGCTTGGNAACCCACAGGGACCCTGAGCAGGACATGGACACTTCATCGTCCTGGAGTAGTGCTTCTAGGCTAGGGAGACCCCAGTCTCAAGTGTCTGGGCACCCTCAAGTGACGGTTCTCAGCGCCTCCAGGGGATGGAGTTTAAGTACATCCATCCACAGGCTTGTTGCCATGGCAACATGCACATCCTATGTGTACAAACACGCACACACCCATACACACCAGCGTGCACACGCTCACACGCTCACACAGCACGGCACAGCCTTCTTGATTCTGAAGCCTTGAACTTTCCTGAGGGGACCACATAGGACCAGCCCTGATGGGGCAGACAGCTTTGCTTAGCTAGAGTGGACGGTTGCCATCTTTCAGGACAGGTAAGGCAGGCACTGGGCAGTCCTTGTATCTGACTAATTAACTCACACCACAGCCCAAGGGGCCATTTCCACTGCTGAAACACCAGGGCTATTGTCTGGCCATGCCCAGGGAAGGGGTAGAGCTGGCCCCACCTGTGGCCTCAAGACCCCAGGGCCCCTGCCCCCCACCACGCAGCCTCCACATTGGAGAGAAGCCAGGGATGGCGGGGAGGAGGGTGACCGCGTCTGCGCTCAGACGCCAGGAGGCAGCCTAGACGCACCTGCCAGTGTTTGGGGTGAGCTTGGAGGAGGCGCCCCTGCTTAAAGGTACTCATTGCACCTGTGATGTTTGTTTGTGCAACACAGAAGTATTTACACAAAGGTGCAAGAAGTTAGGGCTTCCCAGGCGGCATTAGCGATAAAGGACCTGCCTGCCAATGTAAGAGACATCGGAGACTAGGTTTCGGTCCCTGGGTCGGGAGCAGCCCCTGGAGGAGGGCACGGCAACTCACTTCACTGTTTGATCTGGAGGATCACACACATGGAGGAGACTGGCAGGCTGCAGTCCATTGGGCGGCACGGAGTTGAGCATGGCTGAAGCGACTTGGCAAGCATGCACGCAAAAGCTTTCAGATTGAAGACCTGGGGTCTATCTCGGCTGGGTGGTCTGGCAGATAGCGAAGGTAGGGAGGGATGAAGCAGGGGCCCAGGTGGCTGCCTGCCCCCGCCCACCTGCCGGCCTGAGCGTCCTGCTTCTGTTGGCCCAGCAGCCTAGACACCCGCCGGCACTGGCCGGCCCCTCTGTGCACAACTCCATGAGGTGCTGGAGTCCTGGCGCTTTTATCCGAAGCACGCGGGTGAGGACAGCCTGGGCTCAGCATGTCCTGAGCTCACACATCAGCAGGAGGGGCCTAGAGCCTCCCTTGATCAGCCTGGCTGGAGTCACTTTGGTCTGAGCAGTGAGGCTTGCAGTCTGCCTGATGGCTCTTTAATGCAACTTTCTCGCCCTCCCAGGTCTGGCCAGGGTCAGGGCCCCACTCCTCACCTCCAGGGAGTCTGCCAGCCGGGCTTCCCTCTGGTCCAGGGAGGGGCCGAGCCGTGAGCTGCCCCTCTGCTCAGATGCCACCCCTCCTGGTCCTCCATCCGGCCAGACTTCTCCCCCAGGGCACCTCCTCTCAGCTTTCCTCACCCTTGTCCGGCTGAGCCGTCAGTGAGACTGGCTTATGTCTTACCTGGGGCATTACTCTCAGCCTCCATGCAGAAGTGGCTGTCCTGCCCAGGGCTGGTCCTGGAGGCCGGACCCAGGCCAGACTTCGTGCAGACAGCGTGACAGGCGAGGGATGGGGAGATAATGCCTGAGGCTGACGGACAGGCGGGCGACCAGGCCACGGAGCTATGGAACCACTGTGCCTTCGCCACCAGGATGCCAGCGTCCAGAGGCCTGAGTGTCTCAGAGCTCAGTTGGTCAAGAATCCGCCTGCAATGCAGGAGACCCCGGTTTGATTCCTGGGTCGGGAAGATCCGCTGGAGAAGGGATGGGCTACCCACTCCAGTATTCTTGGGCTTCCCGTGTGGCTCAGCTGGTAGAGAATCCGCCTGCAATGCAAGAGACCTGAGTTCGATCCCTGGGTTGGGAAGACCCCTGGAGAAGGAAACGGCAGCACACCCCAGTATTCTGGCCTGGAGAATTCCAGGGGCTGCACAGTCCATGGGATCCCCGAGTCGGACACGACTGAGCGACTTTCACCTTCACTCGCTCCTGCCGTGCTAACACCCCATCCCCACGCGCAGCCAGGGAAGAGCGCAGAGCTGCCTCTAGATAAGGGTTTGTTGAGTGAAACGTGAAAGGTTTTCCATGAAGTTACAGTTAATGTAAGTATTTTCATGTTCTAAGTAATTCTAAATAAAAGGTACCATTAGTTTTTCAATTCTCCTCTCCTAAAGGCATATAAGAACCCCATCTGGGAACAAGCAGGAGGAAGAAGGGAATGACAGGGGGAGACGTGTTGAAATATCTTTCTTGGCCATATTTAGGGGGAGCCATTACCTGAAATACTAGAAGAAAGGAAAGTGTTTATTAACAGCAGGTAAACCTCCAAACTCTGCGCAAGCTCCGTCTCCTTCAGATAAGAACCCAATTATGTAAATGCATGTCCCTGCTCCTGCAGAAATAAGGCTCAAAATAATAGAACATCAAATGCCAACATAAAATATCGTCTATTATTTTTAACTTTCAGTGTAGAGGTTGAATACATTTTATGCTGGGAAGGAAACAACCAAATTTTTGACTGTGTTCTTTGCAGAGTTTCTCCTTTGAAAACATGACTTTAAAAGGCTTGGGACGGGGATGTGAACTTGACAATGACTAGGAAGCAAATTAGATCCTGTTAATGACTCAGTGAGAAGAGACAGAGGGAAAGCACGATGAGGAGGCATGACCCCACCTATAGCGGGGGGTCTGGAGGCTCAGAGAGGCCAAAGGACTTACCCACGGTGGAGCGGCTGGTGGGTGGCAAGCGGAGCTTCAGAGGGAGCCCTGCCTGAGGAGAACGTCCTTGCTTCACACACCACCTCTCTGATGAGAGCAAGAAGCCGCCCGCCTGCATCCATGCTATCTCGTCTCTGCGGCTACTCACTGAAAACCAGACTAAATGAAGTCATTTAACACGACTTTTGCAAAAGAAGGTGTGAAACAATCCTACAGAAGTAACCTTGAAAAATAGAAAAGCGATACTATTTTAGGATAGAAAAATCTTAATTACTGATAATGTCAGTTTTTTTTCTTTAGGGTCACATAAAGTTCTGCTTCTGTTTGGAGTTTTTATTTCTAGAAGTAGGCAAGTTGGTTACAAAGTTTATCAGGAAAAAAAAAAAGCTGCCAAGAAAACCCTAATAGAAAGGCACCGTGGGTGGAGGGCTAGTCTGTCAGATGCTAAACAGACACGGCGAGTCCTCTGTAACTGTAAGAGCAAAGTGTCAGCGCAGGAACAGGCAGGCTAGTGCGGGAGGATGGAAAGCCCAGAAATAGCCGCGACTGCGTGTGAAAGCTTAGCAGGCGGTAGGGACACCAGCCCCAACCCCAGAAGAAAGATGGACTCTGTGAGCAGCACCGAGGAACTGGGTGGGTGCTGCGTATTTAGTCGCTCAGTCGTGTGACGCTTTCGTGGCCCGATGGATGGTAGCCTCCCAGGGTCCTCTGTCTACGGGGTTCTCCAGGCAAAACTGTTGGAGGAGGTTGCCGTCTCCTCTTCCAAGGGTCATCCCGACTCAGGGATCCAACCCATGTCTCCTGTGTCTCCTGCAGGAGACACTGGCTGAGTCATCAGGGAAGAAGCGCTGAGTGCTTGGGGAACCACGTGGAAAGCTGCATCCATTTCTCACACTGTGTGTGAGGATAAATTCCAACTCTTGAGAAACAAGAAGAACAGACAAACCAAGATAGAAGAAATGCGATAAGTTTGGCTACACTGTGGGGGATTGCCTTGAGTATATAAAAAGCAAAACCACCTCTGCACGGCAAAAATGCCACAACCAAAGTACAATGATGTAGGACAAACTGGAAGATGTACGTGACGGATCTCAGATGGAAATAAGGGTCCTTGATGCAAAGACAGGTTTCTAAAGCAATGATACAAAGAGACCAACTCCAGTGAGGATGAGGAATTGAGGCCATGAACACAGAGCTTAAATGCAAACTGCCGTTCATCACGGGAAAGACATTCAGCCACTCTCACAGGAGCAAAAATAGAGGGGAATTGCACCATAGGGACAGGGTTCTGGGCAGGACCGGGTGAGCACCCAGCACCCTGCTGTCCCGGGCTTAAAGCCAAAGCAAAAGGCGTCTCAAGCTTAGGGAACTGATTTACATGCATTAACTGATTATAGAGAAAACAAAATTCATTACCCTCTGGATAAACACAAAGTGTATTCCATAGATTGGATGCCCATCTAATTTTTAAATGGTTTGACAGATTAATAATGCAAAGCATCTTCTTTAACTTGTTTATATTAATATGAGTCAATCATAAGCCTGCAGAAAATACCCTTATTAAGACTGGAAATCAGTGATGTTTCCCCCTCTAACATAGAGACCTTCCTGTCACCGCTTCCTCATGCTGCTTTTAGATTCCGAGCAGCCCTCCCCACACAGCACATCTTTTTAGGTTCTGTTGCCCCAGAATCTAAGCACCAAGGGCCTCATACTTCTCAGCATCTCCAGGCCCGCTAACGTAGGCTGACATAAAATAGTGCTCCTTAAACACAGGAGTGTGTAGGGAGTGGCCAAGAGACAAGACTTGGGCAACCACAGCTACTTAACACACGCGTAGGTATTAAAAAGAAAGGCAGTTTTAAAGATGTATGATAATTTGCAGATGGAGTGAAAGTAAACGGAAAATCCAATAGACTGAAATGACAACCATCAGAATTATTCCAAGAATTAGAGAAGGTGACCAGGTATCAGACCAAAACACCTCAGCCAGGAGCTTTACTGTAGGCCTACAATAGTTAAAGAAAACACATTCGTATTAAAAATGGAGAACGTAGACCATCCAGAAAAAAGTACATTCATATGAAAAGTAACGCAGAGATTTAAGAAAGTTATAAACATTATCGAAAACACATAGAAGAGAGCCCATCTAACAGGAGAGATAAACTGTGCTTTTGTTGCGGAAAATTGTTATTGTCAGGATACAATTTCTTCCCAAATGACTGTATAAAGTTAATGCAATTCCAGTCAAAGTCCCAATGTCATGCCTTTTGAAATTTAATGTTAAATAGATGTGAAGTTGAGAGTTGGCGGGTCTTACCATGATAACACTTCCCTCATGGTTCAGTTGGAAAAGAATCCACCTGCAGTGCAAGAGACGAGGGTTCAGCCCCTGAGTCGGGAAGCTCCCCGGGAGAAGGCAAGGGTAACCCCTCCAGGATTCTGGCCTGGGGGATCCCATGCACAGGGGAGCTTGAAGAGCTGCAGCCGATGGGGTTGCAGAGAGTCGGACACGACTTAGAGGCGTTCCCTTCACTTTCACCATGATAATAGAGATAAAGGGTTGACACAGTAAAGTTTCCAGTCAGATATCAAGCAAAACTGGGCAACAGTGGACTCAAAAGACAGTGCGTTAGCACAGGGTACAACAGAAGAAAGAATAATAAGATCCAGAGAAAGACCAAAGCATACGCAAGAATTTGGCACGTGCTGACAAATAGCGCTGAAATCACAGTTTTAATAAATTATATTGAGACCATTACCTCAGAGAAAGAGGTAACTACTCCAAGCGATAAATAACACAAAATCACGTATAGAACTCAGATGTTGCGGTCCAAGACAGATTTGTCAACATGAAAATTAAAATATCTGATAGAGATGGCATCTGAAGCGATGTGAGGAGAAATAATAGAGAAAATGTTTGCAATATATGCAAAACCGAAGATTAATATTCCCAATATATCAGGAGATACACAGAAGAGAACCGGGCGAGAAAGTGCATAAGCAATTCATGGGAGAAAGACAGACTCTGTGAAACAGAAGTGGGCTGGGGATGGGAATGCAGGAGTGGGGAGCGCAAGGCCCTGGAGCCACGCTTACGGTGGGAAAATTCACAGGTTGCCTTCCCAGTGGCAACCTGACCACCTCCTTCCAATTGAAACATGCCTCCTCCTTGCTCCAGATCAGGCGCGCCCCTGGGAGCCCAGGCTCAGGCCAGAATGTCGCTGTGGCAGCATGTTTACAAGGAGAACCAGAGACGCACGTCCGTCCTGTCAGCAAGGAAGCTGCTGCCTGTGGAGCCTGTGTGCTCATCACGACCTGAGGGGCAGAGCTCTGTGCACACGGAAGGATCCTAAGATGCAGCATGAGAGTGAGTGTGCAACGGGAGCGCCAGTGTGAGGAGAGCAGGGGCAAGCCACCGATGTTCCGGGGGATGGGCCCGTCCATCCACGCGTGTCCCTGCCTTCGCCTGCACGTTTCTGCATCCCTGCCCACTGACCTCAGGGTGGAAGGGTGTCACTCTTTATCATTAGTCTCATCTGAGGTTTTCCTTGTGGCTTGCAAGACGCAAAGTGGGAGGAGATGAATTCGGGACATCTTCGGACCTGGAGCAGTGGTAGGAATATTTTTAAGCAGAAGATGAAGGAGAAAACAGGCAAGGGCGGAGGAGGGGCAGAGGGAAGAAGGGAAGGAACGACACGTGGAGTGAAATAGAGAAAGGACACCCCCGCTTCCCCAGGTGGAAATGCAGAAGAGGGCTGATCTTCACCACGCCAGCCTTCCCCTGCAGCTCTGCTGTGACGCCTGCCCCGAGCCAGCCTCTGAGCCCCTGATGGCAGATTGCCTGGTCAGGACAGGCTCTGCTGGCTTTCCGGGGGCCCCCTGCCCCACTGTCCCTGTCCCCACCCCTTGCCCAGTAGTTAGCAGTGTTCAGAGCTGCCTCCTGGATGCACCGGGAATACCTGCCAAGAGGGCAAGTGTGTTTACATGTGGCCACCGGTCAGCTGAACCAAAAAACACACAGCCTGAAAGCTGAGAACCGTTTTATCCGGGGCATCACTGGGGACCACAGCCCAGGAGATGGCCTCTTGAGTAGCTCTCAGGGACTCTTCCAAAGAGATAAAGGGGGAGCCAGGATACACAGGAGCTTCTGTGGGGGAAAAATGTGGTCAGACATCAAAAGATGACTGCTAATGCCCAAACCGAGACATCTGAAGTTAATGAATTTTAGGGCATTTCTGTGTGTGGGAAGGTGCAGGAGTCCAGGCTGATGGGTCTCACTCCTTTGATCTGCATCCTGACCATCCAGGGCTGGTGGGTGGTCCTGCTCTTCTCCATCCTGAGCCCCTTGGGGAGCCCCCCAGGGAAGGGTGGCTGCAGTGGCTGAGGGCTGGATGGCCACAGCATCCTTCACTTACCAAAAAGCAGGCGACCTCCCAGCGCTTAGCTGGGCAGACCCAGAGCCAGGCCCACTGAATGGGGTAACCTGCTGAGTGCATGAGTGTGAGAGTGTGTGCACGAGTGTCTGAGTGTGCATGAGTGTCTGAGTGTGCACGAGTGTCTGAGAGTGTGCACGAGTGTCTGAGTGTGCACGAGTGTCTGAGAGTGTGCATGCGTGTCTGAGTGTGCACGAGTGTCTGAGTGTGTGCACGAGTGTCTGAGAGTGTGCACGAGTGTCTAAGTGTGCACGAGTGTCTGAGTGTGCATGAGTATCTGAGAGTGTGCACGAGTGTCTGAGTGTGCATGAGTATCTGAGAGTGTGCATGAGTGTCTGAGTGTGCACGACTGTCTGAGAGTGTGCACAGCTGCCCGTGTGTTCACCAGCATCTGTGGCACTGCTGGTTGTCTTGCGTGTCCCTGCCCTGGTGCATGTCCAGGCTGGTCCTCAGGTGCCCTTCTGTTCCAACGNGTGCATGAGTGTCTGAGAGTGTGCACGAGTGTCTAAGTGTGCAAGAGTGTCTGAGTGTGCATGAGTATCTGAGAGTGTGCACGAGTGTCTGAGTGTGCACGAGTGTCTGAGTGTGCACGAGTGTCTGAGAGTGTGCACGAGTGTCTGAGTGTGCACGAGTGTCTGAGTGTGCACGAGTGTCAGAGTGTGCACGAGTGTCTGAGTGAGCACGAGTGTCTGAGAGTGTGCATGAGTGTCTAAGTGTGCACGAGTGTCTGAATGTGCATGAGTGTCTGAGAGTGTGCACGAGTGTCTAAGTGTGCAAGAGTGTCTGAGTGTGCATGAGTATCTGAGAGTGTGCATGAGTGTCTGAGTGTGCACGAGTGTCTGAAAGTGTGCACAGCTGCCCGTGTGTTTACCAGCATCTGTGGCACTAATGGTTGTCTTGCGTGTCCCTGCCATGGTGTGTGTCCAGGCTGGTCCTCAGGTGCCCTTCTGTTCCAACATGAGAAGCAGAGGGTCAAGGTCACAGCCCTGCTTTGGTTGCGAGTGGCTCATTGCAGGCAGTGACTCCCTCAGAGGGGTCCCCCGCACTTGCACCAGGAACGAGGGGCCCAGCAGGTGAGCCTTACATGCTCGGTGAGTGTCCAGAGAGCTGCTAGCTGGGTCCACACTGGTGAGGCTGTCGGAGAACAGGGGGGGCCTCCAGCTCCGGGGCCCCGCCTCCCCCCGTCCAGCACCCTGGCTCCCTGGCCCCAGACCATGGCCAAGGAGAGCTTGGTTCTGGTGTTGGCCATGGGTATTGACAAAGGCCTTCAAAGTCACAGGTTGACTTGCCCAATCAATAATGGTGCAGGGAAATAATTAAAACTGTCAGATTTAGAAAGTATTAGAAGTACTTACAGCTTTCTGCCAACTATGGAAAACAGGGATTAATGGGTGTTATCTGGACCGCTTCTAAGTTACAGAGCAAGTTCTTAAAGTCTTTCTCTGACACTCATTTGCAGTGAAGGGTCAACACCAAGGGTTTCAGAGCAAATTGCTGGAGTCCATTAAACCTCAGCAGGGCCGAGTCTCCACTCGGAGCCAGGGACGCCTTCCAGCAGAGCCTGCAGAGTGGAAAGTCCCTTAGTGCTGAGCATATCGTCCTGGGGCTCAGCTGCAAAGGGTGACCCCACCTGGGGAGAGCAGACCTTAGAGTCTCTGCAACCTCACACAGAGGCCCTGAGGGACTTACCTTGCTGCAGGCTGGTGCATCTCAATGCTGGGGCGGGGGCAGGGTGTTGGGGAGACCCTGGCCCTGTGCTGGGCACAGGGGAGGGGCGGTGTCCAGGTTGGAGGGCGGGATTCCTCCCGAGGACAGCTCCCTGCCCGCCTGCCTGCCCTGCTGGCACTCGACCCCGCTCAGCCTGACCCTCTGCCTGTGACACCCCCTCCCTCCATGCCTTTCTCTGCCTCAGCATCTCTGCCGGAAGAAGGTCCCTGAGATCCAGAGGGGCAGAGGCGACCGAGAGACAGTGACCCCACT
Organism: Raphicerus campestris; assembly: GCA_006410735.1. Lineage (NCBI taxonomy): Eukaryota > Metazoa > Chordata > Mammalia > Artiodactyla > Bovidae > Raphicerus > Raphicerus campestris. Next base: position 111,005 of record SJYW01029993.1, on the reverse strand, counting down.
ATTGGGAGGCTCACTTCCCCGGGCAGGCGGGCTCTCTGAAGCTCAAGACCCAAGTAGACGAGGCTCATGGACAGACGCTGGGGATCCTTGGGACACAAAGTACCGCGTGACCGGGGGTGTGGCCACGTGGTCCACCCACGAATCCGAAAGGCCCTGCTGAGGTGGGTGATGTGGGGTGGGCTTGGGGCCGCAGAAGTACAGTAACGTCCTCAGCTTCAGAGAGCTTCTCCAGACCTGGCTGATCCCTGGGCGGTGATCCTGGGGACCTCGCCATCCGCAAGACTAGACACTGATCCTGAGCTGCCAGGGGTGAATCAGAGACACCTGAGGATCGTGTGGGCATCTCGCCTGGGAGCGGCCAGCACAGCCACCCCACCTGACCCACACCCTCCAGCCTCCCTTGTGGCCTGGCGTGTCCCTTGCCTCTCCGCCTCCCCTTGCTTGTAGGAGCCTCTTCATCCCCTGGATGAGGCTGATCCGCTGGAGGCGTGACGGTCGCCCCACAGGCAGGAGCTCCCCGCAGGACCGCGGCGGCCTCTGATGCTCCCAGCGCCACGTGTAGAACGCAGCGCAGCCTGCGGCAGCCGCCCACTCCTCACCTGTGGGGCAACCGTGCTCCTCTTATGACAAATGTTAGCAGCTTATCTGTGGGCCTCGGGCTTACAAGAGATGCCACCTGTTTATTTATCTCACATTACTTCTGCGTATGGAAAATAAAATCTTTCACTAAGGTAGCANGGGGCAACCGTGCTCCTCTTATGACAAATGTTAGCGAGCTTATCTGTGGGCCTCGGGCTTACAAGAGATGCCACCTGTTTATTTATCTCACATTACTTCTGCGTATGGAAAATAAAATCTTTCACTAAGGTAGCAAATTTCTACATTTGTAAGAGAGAAGCCTGCATACCCCCGGACGGCCACTCCTGCAGTGAGTGTTGGAAAACCTGCGCCATGTGAGACGCCACATGGAAGCCACCTCGCGTATGCTTGTCTCCGGGACGCCGCTAGCTTGTCTGGGAGCACTGCGAGAGTGGGCCCCTCGCCTGGGGCCTCAGATAGCACACCAGCAACTGGACTTTGCATGGGCCTGGCCTCAGTAGCCTCAGAACGAGTCTTCAGAGGTGGTGGGAGTGTGGAGTGTGTCTGCCCACTGAAGGGGAAGGGCCTGGGAGAGTGGGCACGTCCGAGGGATGGTCAGATGAGGGGTTAGAGGTGGGAGACCTGTGGCTGAGTCCTGATCGGGTGACTCGACCACGGAGAGACCCTAGGCTGTGCACAGGTGGTGATGGTGGTGATGATGGTGGCGATGGTGATGATGGTGATGATGATGACTGATCATGGTGGCGATGGTGATGATGGTGATGATGATGACTGATCATGGTGGTGATGATGGTGGCGATGGTGATGATGGTGATGATGATGACTGATCATGGTGGTGATGCTGATGGTGGTGATGGTGGTGAGGGTGCTGGTGGTGATGCCGGTGAAGATGATGAAGTTCCATTTCCTGAGACGTCATCCTGGGCTTTACCCCCACCACTTCCTCTAACGCTCACGACTCCTTTTTTTTTTTTTTTTTGCTTAAACGATAGAAACTTATTTTCTCCCAGTTCTGGAGACTGAAAATCCAAGATCAGGGTGTCAGCTCATAACTCCCTTCCTGACAACGGCTGGTAGAGCAATAAGAGCACCCCACACAGTGTCCGCGTGCCCTCTCCCGGGAACACTCACCCTGCCTCCTCAGGCATGTGGCTGAGCTGCTGCTCCCTGTCGGGGACCCTGGGTCTGTGTTTGCAGAGTGAGAACCAGCAGAGAGCAGGAGGTGCAGAAAGGCACGTGGATGGGGGGGACCGACCCCGGGCTCCCTGTACCCACGGACATGCGGGCCCTGCCACTCTGCCGCCTGCTGCCCCAGGTCAGGTGAGGCCTGTGAGCACCCAGGGCTCCAGGGAACACTCTCTGGGGGGACCCAGATCAGCAGGGGCCACAGCACTGACTGCAGGGGCGCTATGGGGGTCCAGGCTGTTCCCAGACCCCAGCACCTGGCGCTTTCCTGACTCTGGGGCAAACACGGCCCATCTTGGGCCAGGGCACAGGGGAAGCCGCCTGGGCTTAATCATGGACAAATGGTCAGGAGGCCCGTCCAAGTCGCGCTGCACCTGCTCTCACCCACTGTCTGCTGTCTTCTGCTCCCGCTCTGCCCTGGCCTGGTTGGCCATGGCCCAGGCTCCCAGCCCTGCCAGAACTTGAGTCTTCTCACTTTAGCCCCCCAGCCCCTGCAGGGAGCTGGAGGCATCACTTGGGGCACAGCCTGGAAGCCTCTGGGCGGGGGTGACAGTTAATGCCAGACCCCTGCCTGCTTAACCAAGACTCTTTTTCCTCATTTAAAAATAAGATCATCAAAGTACACCTGCACAGGTGTAGGGAAGGAGGGGTGATCCCATGGAAGGTGAAGAACAGGATATTGAAAGGCTGCTGCTGAGCCATGAATGATGCTGGGATTCTTGGCCTCCATGGGACAGGAATTCAATATGGAGCCAGTGACGAGGCTTGATCACTCAGAGCTTTTGTGTAGTAAAGTTTTATTAAAGGATAAAAGAGAGAGAGAAAGCTTCTGACATAGACATCAGAAGGGGGTAGAAAGAGTTGCCCCCCTGCTAGCCTTTAAGAGAAAGTTATATACCTACTAGCACTACTAGCAGGCTGCTAATTAGAGAAAGGAAAAGTCCCAAACTCAGAGAGTGGCACCAGGCCCCTCACCCACAACATGCATTTTGAGATAACATTGGCACAAGGTGAGTCATCCCCGCCATAAAACGATTGACATGAATCTTGAAAAGTAGGTTTCCAAGCAAATACATAGTCTCATTAACATAGATTAGGAAATCAACTGTATGAGTAAAACATACTCGTTTGTTGAGCCATTATCTCAGAACCGAGAAGACAGAGTCTAGGGTAAATACATAGTTCATTAACGTAGCTTAGGAAAAATATTTCCAAAAGAAAAAGGCATTGGTTAGCTCAAGCTTTGAGGAAAGTTAAGTTCAGGTGGAACCAGGTGTCGTCATGGCAACACACATTTTAAAAGAAACCTCCTTTTAATTTTGTATAGAGAAGGAAAAACGTCTGACACTTGTAATTTCTTTCCTCCTGCTGCTTAAGAGAGAGAGAAAAATGTCTGACACTTGCAGCCTACTTCCTCCCTTTGGAGACCCCCAGCCTTCCTGCCTGTTACCCTCTCAGAGGGCTGGCGTCTCCTGGGGCCTCGTTACTCCTGTGACCACGTGCTGCCCAAGTCTGGAGGGCAGGCCCTGAGGCTCCGGAAGGTTGAAGGCAGCAGGCCCGCAGCAAGGCCCCTGCAGTGCGTGTCCTGGGCTTTTCGATGCAACCACGGGCCCTCTGGCTTCTGAACGCCCCGCAGGCTGAGACCCTGGTGTCCAGACAGACGGGGTGGGTGGTGCTGGGATGTCTTGCCTGCCTGCCATCCTCCAGCTGGACTCCAGCGCCCACCCACCTGCCAGGGGTACTCGGCGGGCCAGATGGAGACTTAGGAGCAAGGTGAGCTCAGATCCTCCTCCTCCCTGTGGGTCTGGTCCCTGAGCAGCCAGACGGTTATTCAGCTGCGCCCTGGGTGTGGTCCTGTGAGGTAGCCTTGGACGGTGCCCTGGGCTTTGGGGGCCTCTCTCAGCCCCCAGGAGCCTGTCCTGACTTCGAAGAGCCCAGGCTGACCACCCTCAGCAGCAGGCATGGAGCACTTTGGGCCGCGGGGTCGGGGGCTGGGAGGGGCTTGGTGTTGAGCAAGTTCTCATCCTGGGTCCCTGAGCTCAGAGCAGGCAGAGCTGCCGGACCACCCTGCCCCCTCCCTTTCCACCCAGACCAGGGCGCCCACCACCGTGGGCAAGGAAAACAGGCGTCCCTCTCAGGCCCCTCTACCCACCCCTG
>SJYW01029993.1:52490-82024 GCA_006410735.1 Raphicerus campestris | reverse complement strand
CTCTTATGCAGGCTCCTCTATGCCATTGAATATAGAGTTTCTGGGATCAGTGTACAGTTGAACCGTGCTTTCTCTTTACTCACGCTGAAAATCTCCATTTCTCTATGTGCATATTTAAACCATTTGCATTGAATGTGATTATTGATCAGTTGGCATTTAAGCACCACTTTGACATTTTCTATTTGTTTCTTTGTATCTCATTCTCTGTTAAAACTTTCCTCTAAGTCATTTGATCATATTTAGAACTTCCAGACTAATTTCAGAATTCCAGATTAATTTATGGTGGTGATAGGGTATCTTTTTGTCTAGTTTTATAGGAGTTTCTCTGGGTATTTCAATGCACATATGTGACTCCACCTGTATCAGCGTTTTATAGCTTGAACTAAAGTGTGGCATCCTCACTATTATAGGTACTTTTATCTTCATCACTTTAATGTCCTAGTTTTGACTATTGACAGATTTATCATTTTTGTTTAATCAACTCATTCATAAAGTTCTGTGTGCCCATATTTCTACTCTTCTTACTGCCCCAAGTTTCCTTCACTTGCCATTTCCTTTCTGTTTGAAGAGCTCATTTCACCAATTTCAAAGGGTAGATCTAGTAGTATAAATATACCAAGGAAACATTTCATGCAAAGATGGGCTCAATAAAGGGCAGAAATGGTATGGTTCTAACAGAAGCAGAAAATATCAAGAAGAGGTGGCAAGAATACACAGAAGAAATGTACAAAAAAGATCTTCATGACCCAGATAACCAGAGTGCTGTGATTACTCACCTAAAGCCAGACATCCTGGACTGCGAAGGCAAGTAGTTCTTAGGAAGCATCACTACGAACAAAGCTAATGCAGGTGATGGAATTCAAGTAGAGCTATTTCAAATCCTAAAAGATGATGCTGTGAAAGTGCTGTACTCAACATGCCAGTGAATTTGGAAAACTAGGCAGTGGCCACAGGACTGGAAAATGTCAGTTTTCATTCCATTCCCAAAGAAAGGCAATGCCAAAGAATGCTCAAACTACCGCACAATTGCACTCAACTCACACGCTAGTAAGGTAATGCTCAAAATTCTCCAAGCCAGACTTCAAATCTTCATGAACCAAGAACTTCAAGTTGGATTTGGAAAATGCAGAGGAAACAAAGATCAAATTGCCAACACCCTTTGGATCATTGACAAAGCAAGAGAGTTCCGGAAAAACATCTACTTCTGCTTTATTGACTATGCCAAAGCCTTTGACTGTGTGGATCACAACAAACTGTGGAAAATTCTTAAAGAGATGGGAATACACGACCACCTCACCTGCCTCTTGAAAAATCTGTATGCAGGTCAGGAAGCAGCAGNTTGACTATGCCAAAGCCTTTGACTGTGTGGATCACAACAAACTGTGGAAAATTCTTAAAGAGATGGGAATACACGAGCACCTCACCTGCCTCTTGAAAAATCTGTATGCAGGTCAGGAAGCAGCAGTTAGAACTGGACATAGAAGAACAGACTGGTTCCAAATAGGAAAAGGAGTACATCAAGGCTGTATATTGTCACCCTATTTATTTAACTTATATGCATAGTACATCATGAGAAACATTGGGCTGGAAGAACCACAAGCTGAAATCAGGATTTCTGGGAGAAATATCAATAACCTCAAATATGCAGATGACACCACCCTTATGGCAGAAAGTGAAGAAGAACTAAAGAGCCTTTTGATGAAAGTGAAAAAGGAGTGAAAAAGCTGGCTTAAAACTCAACATTCAGAAAACTAAGATCATGGCATCCGGTCCCGTCACTTCATGGCAAACAGATGGGGAAACAATGGAAACAGTGAGAGACTTTATTTTCTTGGGCTCCAAAATCACTGCAGATGGTGACTGCAGCCATGAAATTAAAAGATGGTTGCTCCTCGGAAGAAAAGCTATGACCAACCTAGACAGCGTATTAAACAACAGAGACATCACTTTGCCAATAAAGTTCTGTACAGTCAAAGCTATGATTTTTCCATTAGTTGTGTATGCTTGTGAGAGTTGGACCATAAAGAAGGCCGAGCACTGAAGAACTGATGCTTTCAAGCTGTGGTGTTGGAGAAGTCTATTGAAAGTCCCTTGGACTGCAAGGAGATCCAACCAGTTCATCCTAAAGGAAATCAGTCCTGAATATTCAGTGAAGGGACTGATCCTAAAGCTGAAGCTCCAATACTTTGGCCACCTGATGGAGAGAACTGACTCATTTGAAAAGACCCTGATGCTGGGAAAGACTTAGGGCAGGAGGAGAAGGGGACAACAGAGGATGACATGGTTGGATGGCATCACCAACTCGATGGACATGAGTTTGAGCAAGCTCCGGGAGTTGGTGATGGACAGGGGGCCCTGGTGTGCTGCTCTCCATGGGGTCACAAAGAGTTGGACTTGACTGAGTGACTGAACTGAACTGATGTTAAAATTCACCAAAGCATACAATTCAGCAGTTTCAGCACATTCACAGAGGTGGGGTATCTGGTTGTTTTTCAGTCACNGAGTGCTGCTCTCCATGGGGTCACAAAGAGTTGGACTTGACTGAGTGACTGAACTGAACTGATGTTAAAATTCACCAAAGCATACAATTCAGCAGTTTCAGCACATTCACAGAGGTGGGGTATCTGGTTGTTTTTCAGTCACTAAGTTGTGTCCAACTCGTGACTACATGGACTATATATAGTATGCCAGGCTTCCCTGTTAGGCTATCATTCAGTTCAGTTCAGTTCAGTCACTCAGTCGTGTCCGACTCTTTGCGACCCCATGAATCACAGCATGCCAGGCCTCCCNCACCCTGGAGAAGAATCCCCACGCTCATTAGCAGTCACCCCACCTCTTAGCTGTGCCCTGCGTTAGACACTGGCACTGCAATTCAGGAGAGATCTGTGCCTGCCTGCTCCCAGGAATCCACACTTAAGTCAGAGACCAGGGCACAAGGAGCAAACAGGTCAGCACCAAACCCTCCATAATTATGATTGTTGTAGGTGAGGCCAAAGAAAGCGAGATGCCAGCAGTTGCTGGGGAGGACATCCCAACAGGGCTGGTCCAGGGGCAGGCCATCTGGGGCGGGGATGTGCAGCCTGGGTTAAAATGTGCTGTGGGCACACACACACACCGGCCCAGGGGTGGTGGAGACATTTCTGTGTCCTCTGGGGGAGGTCCTTCCAGGGAGGATCAGGTGAAAACTGACATCACCAGGTGGGCTTGTGTTTCAAGGGTGCTGGGCATCCTAGTAGCCTCTGAAGGCCTCCGTGGGCCAGACCTGGAGGGGGGAGCGGAGGCTGCCAGCACGGAAAAGGTGTGCGGCCCAGCCAGCTGGTCTTGGAAGGATGGGCATCAGCTGCGATTCTGTGCCTGGGCCAGGAAGAGGTGAGACAGAGGTGCCTGTGTGCCCTCGCCTTCCTCTCATCCTAGGACCACCTGCGGTCTGGATAAAGTGAGCCACTCTCCTTGTCCTGGAGTTTTGCCTTTTCTGATGGACTTTCAGACACCGGTCATCACAGACAATGTTGCCTTTGTGGCCTGGTGACAGTAAGTAGGAAAACTCTGTGTCATCCAGTAGGAGAACCCAGGGAAGGGGACCTCAGCCCTTCCTTCCGAGGAAGGGCACCCACTGCAGCCGGAGCAGAGAAGAGAATGCACACCAAGCAGGTCTGTGAAGGTCGAGCATCCAGGCCCTGCCGGGACTCACGGAGGGGCAAGTGAGAGGACGAAGACTCCCAGGCACGGACGATGAAAAGTCGCCGATAGGAACCCTCCCTCGCACCATCAGCCTGCACCCCTTGCTCCTCTCCTGTGGTGGAGAAGGTGGGCAGGAGGGCGGGGCCTGTGGCTCCATGCCTGGCACTGCCTCTGTGCCCGCGGGGCTGCAGATTCCAAACGGTAAATGGTACTAAGTCATTAAAGTGAATGCTCAAGAGCTGAACAAGAAAGCCATTCTCCATTTCAAACACTTCCCTGGAGGTCCATGTGCATCCGACAGTGCTCATCTTTAGTCTTCTGCACTGTAGCAGCCAATCAGAGAGTCAGATAATCTTCCTGACTATAAAACCATTGACTAAAACATTTTTATACCATGCAAATTTCCAAGATTTATCATCTCCGGTGCCCATGACTTAGAATGCATTAGGCTGCTGTTATCAGTTTTAATAATAGGCTTCCTAGCCAAAATTTGGATCAATGTCACTGGGTTTTTAAAAATTTCATTACTAGACTCACTGAAGACACAACATCCCGTGAAGAAAGCGAGCTCCTCTCTGGGAGGCAGGCACGACGGTGCTGGCGGCCAGCCGGGGGGCTCGCTCTCCGCGGTGGTGTTTAGTGTCTCCTCGGCCCTGGTGACGCGGCTGCCCCATGTTTCCCACACCCGCATCTACAGGTTTCAACATCTTTTCTGTGCTTTGATACACTAAATGGATCCACTGAAGTGGCTCAGACACTAAAGAATCTGGCTGCAGTGTTGGTGACCCAGGGTTGATCCCTGGGTCAGGAAGATCCCCCGGAGAAGGAAATGGCAGCCCACTCCAGTGTTCTTGCCTGGGTCCTCCCATGGGCAGAGGAGCCTCGTGGGCTGCAGTCCATGAGGTCAGAGAGTTGGATGCGACTGAAGCAGCCTGGCACGCGCATGTGCCAGAGGGCCAGTCGGGACCACGACCGAGGGCGGCATTGCGGCCTCATCATGGGCAAGGGATTGGCTTCACACAGCCTCATGCTGGCAAAGCCTGTGTGCTGGGTTTACACTGCAAAGACCAGAAACCAGCTGAGAACCCTAATCTGTTTCAAGTGTTAGGAGAATTAGCCAGGATCAGTCGCCCTGCCTGGCAGCTAAGAGGAGAGGCCAGTTCTGGATGCCCCTGGGCCCTGCGATCTTTCCCTGGAAATAAATCCTGACACTCTCCAGAGGCGGGAGGAACCTCTTTCTCTTTGGATGTCAAACGTTGCCAGTAACTCAGCGGGTGGAAATGTCTGGGTCACGCGGCTGCTGTCCGTGGCTGGCGGCACGCATCAACTTCAGACCAGCGATGTTCTCAGCACCAAATGGTGAAAACCCACATGTGTTGTGTGCTTGCCCCTTGGGATCCAAAGTGGCTTTGACCAGCTCCCCAGACAGCTTTTCTGTGCAGGAGACAAAGCTGTGAAAAGGCACAGAATGGAGAGAATCAATCTGTCACCGTACAGCAAGTGTCATAAAAAATAACAGAACTGTGAGGTCTGATGTGGGGGTGATGGTGGGAAGCCCTGGGGATTGGCAGGGGTGGGTCAGGATTCAGGCTCAATCCCAGGAAGAGCAAAGAGCCACTGGCCCGGCCCACAGAGACTCTCCTGGCTCTCAGGCTGGCCTCTGAGTAGGGGACTAGTTTGCCCCTGACATCTCATTCTTTCTGGCAGAGGATCTGAGGTGTGGTCCAGGCGTTATCCTGCCGGACAGACGCCCCTGATGAGGAAGCAAACCCAGCAGACGCTCCCTGAGCGCCCCAGCTGTGTGTGATCTGCCGGGCTGCAGGATCTCCGAGGGCCCCACGGGACCCCCGAAGGACAGAGACGTGTCCGTGGTGGGGGCATGGCGAGCTCAAAGGCGAGGCTGTGCGCCAGGACTTGGGGAGGAAACGTGCACGTTCACTGGGGAACATCTGACATCATCAGCGACAGCGACCACTGAGCGGGGTCTTCAGGGTGTCCGGGTCCAGGCTGGTTACAGGTCCGTGGACGGCGAGGTCCACTCGGGATGGGAGGACGAAGAACGAACCTGGCTGAGGATTTGGGAAGATGCTGAGCTCTNGGGGGGTCCTCAGATGTCTGGGCTCATGGCACTGGTGCAGGAACCACCGACCCTGCCCATCTGCAGAGCCGAGCAGAGTTACATGCGCCACACCTATCCCCCATCCTGGTGCCCAAGGAGTCTTGTCCCCTTTCCACCCTGTGCCCAGAGCCCACAGGCACGGGAGGTGAGAGGGAGGGCCAGCGTGCAGGGGGCACGCCAGGTCAAGAGGGCGCCATGAGGGAGTGAGGCACTGGGGCAGGTGAGAGCACCCCGTGGTTGGGGCCAGGCAGCCGCCCCGCCGAGGTCTGCAGGGAGACCGGAAGCCTCAGCCGCAGGCTCCCTTCTGCAGCACCCATGAGGGGCTCAGCACCTCTGCAGTGTCACCTAGGGTGACCACAGGCTGACCAGCACGGCCCTGCGTGTGCCCAACACTAACGCCCCGCACGTCCTGCCGGGGGACGCTGTCAGAGGGCACGGCCGGGCAGACTGCCGCGGTGGCCCTGACCTCCCTGCCGAGAGTCCCAGGGCTGGCGATGGAGCCTCTGCCTGGAAACGTCTGCCCAGATGTTTGCACACGCCGCCCACACATGCGTCTAAGGATGCTTTCCCAGCCACAGACAGGGGAAGGCTGCCTGGCTTGGTTCGTTATGTAAATGTTAGCATCACAGGAGCCATGGACTTTGTTCAGAACTTCAACAGCTGAGCAGAAGAAAGTCCCGGAAACGTGGGCATCCTTCACAGACCTGTGAGCTCGCGAGGGCGGCTTCTTTTCTAAGCGGGTGATGGTCCTCCTACAGAGACTGAGTGTTTTCACGAGCAGTGTTTATAGGGTTTTTCCTCAGTGCTTTGCCCACACAAAACTGTTTCAAATGGTCTCGGGGGACCCACCTGGCGCCTGGAGCCCTCCCAAGGCTGCAAGATTAATTGGGAACATCATTGACACTCCATCCCCAGTGTTGCGATTGTCAGAAACCTCAGCCCAAGAAAAGAAAGACAGACATTGGGCTGCAGAGGTGGTGAGGAAGTCCTGGGGTTTGCGGATTGTGACCTGAGAAATACCAGCCGCTACCCGGCCAGCCTGAAGTCAGATGGGTGGGGGCAAAGGATGCCAAAATTCACTCTCGTTATCTGCAGGGAGACCCTCGGCAGGTCTCAGGTCATGAGATCATCAGGGAGACAGAACCTCAGCTGCCCCAAAACACTTTGTTGTTGATTTTCGTGTAGATATTATTTTTCCATCTTTCCAAGGAGAGAACAGACTTCGTGAGGCCAAATGTTCTCTTTCTCCTGGAAGCCAGGCTAGGTTCCACCCTGGGGAGGTGAGGACAGGGCCCCAGCACACAGTCCAGGGCTGTGTCCAGCCAGGCCGGTTGGGGAGGGGTGGGGGTCTGATGGAAAGAAAGACACTCCCGCTGCATGTTCTGGGGTCAACTGTCTGAGCCGTGGCTGCATAGACAGAAAGAGATCTATCCCGTGTGGACCCCAGAGGGGCTCCTGGCCACCATGTCTCCTCTGTGTAGCTCCAGGACAGGCCAGAGGTGACCTTGTTTCTGAAGCCGACGGCTTACTGAGGTCCCCGTAGGGGTGAGGTGGCAGAGGGTTGGGACTGTGTTTTCTTAGCACACGCCTGGGCGCTCTGCTCTGGCCAGCCGCTGCCTAGTTTCAGATGGCGAAGGCTAGGCTGAGCCTCCCTGGAGGTGCCCTGGGCATCGGGGTTGCCCCTCTGGTTAGACAGTCACTTAGATGCAGACAAGGGGAAATCCAGAAGCTCTGGGCTTGCTCCTAAAGTGATGCCTTTTAACTGAGACAGGTTCACCAGCACCCCGGGAAATCCTGGTTTCTCCTCACTCTGGGGACCCTTGCAGCCCCAGGGAACCCCTTCCTTCTTCAAGAACTTCTTATTTGTGGAGGTTCAGGCCCAATCGGAAATATCTAATTCAAATTGCAGCTTCCCATCTGACACAGTTGGTTTTATCCAAAATGATCTCTAATCATAGTCAGCCAACACCCTTCTTGGCAACTCCCGGGCTCCAGGAATCTTGTGGGCACTGGGAGATTCTGAAAATGAGCCGAGGGAAGCAGAGAAGGTGGAGACTTCGATCGGCTTTGGTGCCTGGGTGCTGCTTGTGGGGATTGGGAGTCAGGCTGCTCCACCACCACCCCCACCTCCGAGTCTGGAGGACGGGCTTTCAGTCCCTGGGCTTCAGGTTCTCATCTGCGAAATGTGGGAATCATGTGCCTTCCTTCTGGGGTTCTCGTGTGATTATACAAGGCTGTGAACATGGAGGGCCTGACCTCCTGTGAGCTCCACCGTGCTGACGCTGCTGTGTCCTCACAGGCTCCCTGTTAGGCTGTTCTAGGCTGGAAATGCCGCTCTGAGGCATGGGCCGGGTGGGGGAAGAGAAGGAAGGAGTCTGGGCTGTGGTCTGTCCACAAGTAGAGTCTATAAGGGCTTCCCTGGTGGCGCAGCTGGTAAAGAATCTGCTTACAGTGCAGGAGACCCTGGTTCAATCCCTGGGTTGGGAAGATCTCCTGCAGAAGGGATAGATTACTCACTCCAGGATTCTTGGGCATCCCTGGTGGCTCAGATGGTAAAGAATCTGCCTGCATCGCAGGAGACCTGTGTTCGATCTCTGGGTTGGGCATACCCACTCCAGTATTCTTCTCTGGAGAATCCCATGGACAGAGAAACCTGCCAGGCCACAGTCCATGGGGTCACAAAGAACTCACTTTCAGAGTCTGCAAGCTCCCTGCGCCTGTCACCAAACACAGGGCGTTGAAGTGGGGCCGCGTGTCTGCGTCCTCCCGGAGTCCGGAGGACTCCCTCCCAGTGTGATGGCCTTGGGCTGGGGGTTAGGGGAAGTGACTGGATCATGAGACTGGGGTCCCATGAAGGGGGGCAGGGTCCTTCTAAGGAGCTCCATGGAGCTCATCTGCTCTCCTGCCCCTTGAAGATGGAAGAAGGCAGGTCTGCACCTAGAAGAGGGTCCTCACCAAAACCAGCCACACTGGACCCTCCTCTCAGCCTCCCAGCCTCCAGACACTCTGAGCCGCATGCCCCACCCTGGCCAGCGGTCTGTGGTTCCAGCACCCAGGCTGGGACAGCCGGGGGTGGATGCACCATGTCCTGCCACATGGGCACTGACTCTCTTCCCCACGCTGGGCAGCCTGGCTCCACAGACCCCTCTCCCGAGGCTCCTCAGTGGTCAGGGGCAGGATGCCGGGAGGGCAAAGCCTGAGCAGAAGCAGCAGCAGGCCAGAGACTCTGTCCCTGAGGCTGGCCTCGGGAGCGGCTGTTGGCCGGGAGCGGGGTGTGGCAGGCCCCCCAGGAACCGGGACGAGGAAGCTTCGTGGCCCCTGCAGCGTTGGCGCTTTGCTGTTCCTGCGCTCCTAGGCATGTTGGAACCCATTGGTTTCTTTCTGGATGTGGTGCCGGATGTTTTATCCAATCAGCTGCTCGAGGCTTTCCTCTCTGGGTCTAGGTTCTGTCTGCACCCCTGGAGATGCCTCTGACCCACAGCAGGACTCTTTCTGGTGCGAGGCAGGGTGCCAGGGGGAGGCGGCTGTCCCACGCCGTTTGTTGGCAGCGTTCTTCTCCAGGGGCGGCTCCTCTTTGCCTCCTCCCGCATCCAGGCCTCCAGGGTCCCCTGGCTTGTGGCCGCGGCCCTCAGTCTCTGCCTCTGTCCTCACACAGCCACCCACCCCCAGGTCTCTCCTGTTGCATCAGGAGGCGCGTTGGATTTCCAGCTCACCTGGGTCGCCCAGCGTGGTCTCATCTCGAGACCCTCGAGGGGTTGCATCTGCAAACGCCCCCATCGGACTCCCTCCCATCACGGCTTCCAGTGCACGTGCACTTTCAGGGAGCCCAGCTCCTCCCACTGCGCCACCTCCTATTTTCCTGAGAACATCCAGGTGACAGGTGCTGGCGTGGGCAGCCAGCTCTGAGGGCTGACACCAAAGTTAGCAATGTGGCCAGGAGGAGCTCCAGGAAGTTCACGGGAAGGCACGTGGCAGGACGCGCCTGCGAAGCGCGCAGCAGGGAAAGGTCAGACTTTGCACACGAATGCCCTGAATTTGTGTTTCAAATTCATGTGCTGTATTCCCTGCAGCAGAGCTCTCAGCTGAGCAGAAAATATTTTTGCCAATGAGCCATTTCCTAGAACAAACCCATCGTGCAGCTCGGCGCCTTGGCAACGAGCACTGAGACAACTGGCTATGATTTAACTTTTAGATTTGAAATCGCGGGTTGATGGCCGCCATGACAAAATGCCAGCGAGGTTCTCCACACGGAGAACAAACTTCCCCATGACTGTTCACGCCTGGCGGCAGCGGATGCTGCATTGATGCAAAAGGCGGCCTGGAGCCCCTCCCTCTGCTCCTCCCTATGGCCTCACAGGCTTGGNAGACACTCCCGCTGCATGTTCTGGGGTCAACTGTCTGAGCCGTGGCTGCATAGACAGAAAGAGATCTATCCCGTGTGGACCCCAGAGGGGCTCCTGGCCACCATGTCTCCTCTGTGTAGCTCCAGGACAGGCCAGAGGTGACCTTGTTTCTGAAGCCGACGGCTTACTGAGGTCCCCGTAGGGGTGAGGTGGCAGAGGGTTGGGACTGTGTTTTCTTAGCACACGCCTGGGCGCTCTGCTCTGGCCAGCCGCTGCCTAGTTTCAGATGGCGAAGGCTAGGCTGAGCCTCCCTGGAGGTGCCCTGGGCATCGGGGTTGCCCCTCTGGTTAGACAGTCACTTAGATGCAGACAAGGGGAAATCCAGAAGCTCTGGGCTTGCTCCTAAAGTGATGCCTTTTAACTGAGACAGGTTCACCAGCACCCCGGGAAATCCTGGTTTCTCCTCACTCTGGGGACCCTTGCAGCCCCAGGGAACCCCTTCCTTCTTCAAGAACTTCTTATTTGTGGAGGTTCAGGCCCAATCGGAAATATCTAATTCAAATTGCAGCTTCCCATCTGACACAGTTGGTTTTATCCAAAATGATCTCTAATCATAGTCAGCCAACACCCTTCTTGGCAACTCCCGGGCTCCAGGAATCTTGTGGGCACTGGGAGATTCTGAAAATGAGCCGAGGGAAGCAGAGAAGGTGGAGACTTCGATCGGCTTTGGTGCCTGGGTGCTGCTTGTGGGGATTGGGAGTCAGGCTGCTCCACCACCACCCCCACCTCCGAGTCTGGAGGACGGGCTTTCAGTCCCTGGGCTTCAGGTTCTCATCTGCGAAATGTGGGAATCATGTGCCTTCCTTCTGGGGTTCTCGTGTGATTATACAAGGCTGTGAACATGGAGGGCCTGACCTCCTGTGAGCTCCACCGTGCTGACGCTGCTGTGTCCTCACAGGCTCCCTGTTAGGCTGTTCTAGGCTGGAAATGCCGCTCTGAGGCATGGGCCGGGTGGGGGAAGAGAAGGAAGGAGTCTGGGCTGTGGTCTGTCCACAAGTAGAGTCTATAAGGGCTTCCCTGGTGGCGCAGCTGGTAAAGAATCTGCTTACAGTGCAGGAGACCCTGGTTCAATCCCTGGGTTGGGAAGATCTCCTGCAGAAGGGATAGATTACTCACTCCAGGATTCTTGGGCATCCCTGGTGGCTCAGATGGTAAAGAATCTGCCTGCATCGCAGGAGACCTGTGTTCGATCTCTGGGTTGGGCATACCCACTCCAGTATTCTTCTCTGGAGAATCCCATGGACAGAGAAACCTGCCAGGCCACAGTCCATGGGGTCACAAAGAACTCACTTTCAGAGTCTGCAAGCTCCCTGCGCCTGTCACCAAACACAGGGCGTTGAAGTGGGGCCGCGTGTCTGCGTCCTCCCGGAGTCCGGAGGACTCCCTCCCAGTGTGATGGCCTTGGGCTGGGGGTTAGGGGAAGTGACTGGATCATGAGACTGGGGTCCCATGAAGGGGGGCAGGGTCCTTCTAAGGAGCTCCATGGAGCTCATCTGCTCTCCTGCCCCTTGAAGATGGAAGAAGGCAGGTCTGCACCTAGAAGAGGGTCCTCACCAAAACCAGCCACACTGGACCCTCCTCTCAGCCTCCCAGCCTCCAGACACTCTGAGCCGCATGCCCCACCCTGGCCAGCGGTCTGTGGTTCCAGCACCCAGGCTGGGACAGCCGGGGGTGGATGCACCATGTCCTGCCACATGGGCACTGACTCTCTTCCCCACGCTGGGCAGCCTGGCTCCACAGACCCCTCTCCCGAGGCTCCTCAGTGGTCAGGGGCAGGATGCCGGGAGGGCAAAGCCTGAGCAGAAGCAGCAGCAGGCCAGAGACTCTGTCCCTGAGGCTGGCCTCGGGAGCGGCTGTTGGCCGGGAGCGGGGTGTGGCAGGCCCCCCAGGAACCGGGACGAGGAAGCTTCGTGGCCCCTGCAGCGTTGGCGCTTTGCTGTTCCTGCGCTCCTAGGCATGTTGGAACCCATTGGTTTCTTTCTGGATGTGGTGCCGGATGTTTTATCCAATCAGCTGCTCGAGGCTTTCCTCTCTGGGTCTAGGTTCTGTCTGCACCCCTGGAGATGCCTCTGACCCACAGCAGGACTCTTTCTGGTGCGAGGCAGGGTGCCAGGGGGAGGCGGCTGTCCCACGCCGTTTGTTGGCAGCGTTCTTCTCCAGGGGCGGCTCCTCTTTGCCTCCTCCCGCATCCAGGCCTCCAGGGTCCCCTGGCTTGTGGCCGCGGCCCTCAGTCTCTGCCTCTGTCCTCACACAGCCACCCACCCCCAGGTCTCTCCTGTTGCATCAGGAGGCGCGTTGGATTTCCAGCTCACCTGGGTCGCCCAGCGTGGTCTCATCTCGAGACCCTCGAGGGGTTGCATCTGCAAACGCCCCCATCGGACTCCCTCCCATCACGGCTTCCAGTGCACGTGCACTTTCAGGGAGCCCAGCTCCTCCCACTGCGCCACCTCCTATTTTCCTGAGAACATCCAGGTGACAGGTGCTGGCGTGGGCAGCCAGCTCTGAGGGCTGACACCAAAGTTAGCAATGTGGCCAGGAGGAGCTCCAGGAAGTTCACGGGAAGGCACGTGGCAGGACGCGCCTGCGAAGCGCGCAGCAGGGAAAGGTCAGACTTTGCACACGAATGCCCTGAATTTGTGTTTCAAATTCATGTGCTGTATTCCCTGCAGCAGAGCTCTCAGCTGAGCAGAAAATATTTTTGCCAATGAGCCATTTCCTAGAACAAACCCATCGTGCAGCTCGGCGCCTTGGCAACGAGCACTGAGACAACTGGCTATGATTTAACTTTTAGATTTGAAATCGCGGGTTGATGGCCGCCATGACAAAATGCCAGCGAGGTTCTCCACACGGAGAACAAACTTCCCCATGACTGTTCACGCCTGGCGGCAGCGGATGCTGCATTGATGCAAAAGGCGGCCTGGAGCCCCTCCCTCTGCTCCTCCCTATGGCCTCACAGGCTTGGGGGAAGGGGCTGGGGTTGACCTCCCTCTGCTCCTCCCCTGCTGCATCCCCACAGACTTGGGAGAAGGGGATGGGATTGGCTGTCGCTCCCTCCTCGGCAAAGAGCTGCAGCCCCAGAATCTGTCTGGGGTCTTGGTTGAGACTCCTCTGCAGGCTGCTTTTCTCCCCACCCTCAGTCTCTGCTCTCTCAGCATCTCTCAGGATCACCCAAACTCCTGAAAGCCGCCCAAGCCCCTTCCCCTCCCCTGGAGGACTCCCAGCTGGGAGTCTGTGTGGGGACTCTGCTCCCACAGCTCCAGCTCATCAGATGAGGAGCAAAGCCGGGCGTTGGGGGTGGTGATCCTACAAACGGTGATGGAGCCTCGTGAAGGCGGGCAGGGGGCCCACACGGGTTCTAAGCAGCAGCCTGGTCTCTTTGGTCTTTAGCTGGAGAGACCGGGGCTCCTGGGGCCTCGGGGTAACAGAGGAAGCCGTAGTCCCATGAGGGATGTTCCCAAGACCCCAGGTGAGATCTGTTTCACCCCAGGTATGCGTGTAGGTCCCAGACGGGTGATGGAAACGAGAGCTCAGACTCCCACCATCCTGCGTGCCCTGTGGGCGGGGCCTCTGCAGGCCTGTCCGAGTCTCCCTAGCTGGTGGCAGTGGGGTCTGGGCCCCCGGCCCTTCGAGTCTGCACTCTGTGAGATGTGTGCACTTCCGGTGTTGCTCTCATCTGTGATTTGAAAGCACTGGATATTGAGACGAACATGCTGAGTCAGTGCAGTGAAAGCCAGAGGCGCCCTTTCAGCCCTTAGAAACGGCTCTTAAATGCAAGAAGGTAAAGCCCACAAGAGGAAGGCCTCCAAAGACACACAGGTGTCCTTTGCTGTGGTTTAATCACGCCCCCTCACCTCCCCCGAGAAGATGCTGCAGTCCCAACCCCCCACACCTTGAACATGACTCATTTGGGAGGAAGGTCTTTGCTGAAGGCCAAATTTAGATGAAGTTGTCGGGATGGGCCTCAATCCAGTAGGACTGGGGTCTGGATGAAAAGGGAAAATTCGACCAGGAGACAGGTGCTCAGAGAGGGAAGAGGAGGGGCCGGACGCCCTACACTCAGCAGTCACCCCGGCGCCCGGGAGCTGGCCAGAAGCTGGACCAGACCCTTCTGGGAACCTCAGGAAGCACAGCCCCACCCATGTCTGGACCCTGGGCTCCAGCTCCAGGCCGGGAGCGTCCACGTTGGTGCTCAAGGCTGGCCTGTGCTCTGGGCCAGCGGCCCCAGGACCCTGACATGGTCAGGGTGGCTCCCACAGCCTTCCCTGCCCACACGGAGATGGAGGTGGTGTGTTGAGGGTGAGTGGGGGGTGCACAGGGGCCCTGGCCCTGCTCCCGTTGCTACCCCTCCATCCCACTCTCCATGAATCCCCCAGGTGAACCAAGATTTTCTTTCTCTCAAGATCCTGGAGGCTGCAGGGAAGTCCCTTCGCTGGTGACAAGGGCTTTGTTCATGAAAAGTTGGTGAAAGCAGGACGGTGAGCAAGGCCAGGGCCACCGGGCAAGTCAGCCGTGGGTCTGGAGCACTCCTGAGGCTCTCCTGCTCCCCCGCTGCCTGTGAGGTCATCGAGGGCACCCGCTGTGCTTGCTGTTGACGTCATTCAGCCCATCCTTCACGTGCTCCCTCCTTCACTCACATCAGGACTCACACTCCACAGTTCAGTTCAGTCTCTCAGTCATGTCCAACTCTTTGCAACCCCATCAGGCCTCCCTGTCCATCACCAACTCCCGGCATTTATCCAAACTCAAGTCCATTGAGTCGGTGATGCCCTCCAATCATCTCATCTTCTGTCGTCCCCTTTTCTTTCCACCTTCAGTCTTTCCCAGCATCAGGGTCTTTTCCAATGAGTCAGCTCTTTGAGTCAGGTGGCCACACTCCACAGGTGGGAGGATAAATCACAGAAACACCTGCCTCGAAGAAGCAAGTGTCCAGCCCAGCTGGCGGCCCAGGACCAGGGGAGGTGAGTGGGCAGTGGGGCAGCCCGCCAGCTGAGAGGTGGTGTTGGGTGTGGGTGCGTGCCCTCCAGCAGGTCTAGAATCCCCTGCTGGCATGTCCTGGAGGCTCAGGGTCCTGGGGTCCAACACACCAGTTCTGGGGCCCCTCCTTACACCCTGAGGCTCAAGGAGCCGAGCACATCCACACTGAAATGGTGGCCCTTCTCCGAGTCGAGTGTGTGATGATGAACGGTCCTCTGGTTGCACCCCCTGAAGTCTTAAAGGTGAAAAAGCCAATTATACATTCTCTCTGCATCCCCATCAAAGTTGTCTTAATTTCACCGAGACATGGAAGTTCCTCTTGAGGGAAACACCCTCTTAGGGTTTGAGAGCGATTCCTCATTAACAAAATGGCAAGCAGAGAGCGAGGTGTCAGAGCCCTGATGGATGGGCCGTAAATTGGCTCTTCCACCCCAGCTAGAGACTCCAATTCCTGCCTTTGGAGGGTGGGGCCCCACCAGGGTGATGAACCTGTCAGCTGTCACTCAGCGTTATTTAATTTCCTGCTGAGGGGGCATCCGGGGGCACACTGGATTGATGCTCCATGTGCCAAAGTGCCCCCCAGAGACGTCTGATCATGCGCCTCATCTCGGCCCATTATCCCGTCTGCGGTTTGAGCAGTGGGGGTGCTGGATTGCAGGGATATCCACATCTTTCTGCTTCCTCTGCTGCTGGAAACCTGGCATTTTTCTCCCTTTTTATGCAACGAGGAAAACAAAGTTTTCAGCAGTGGAGTGTTAACATGACCTGATGACTACTCTCCGGACGCAGGGGCTCAGGGTCTGCTTCTAACAGCACTCAGGACAGCCTGTGCCTGCGCTCATCTCCATCCTCAGGACCATGATCCCTGTCTAGAAACTCCATCTCTGCCCAGGACATCTGTGCACTCGTCCAACTGGTCGACCCGCCTCCATCCATGCCCCTGTGATGGAGAGTCCTGGCTGGAACCACAGGTAGCAGGGTGACCAACTCAGACTCCTCCCTTAGAACAGGAGGTTCTGGAGGGGTCAGAACCCCTCGCAGCTATCACCCAGCCCTTCTCCTTCCCAAGACACGCCCCCCTCTCGTCTCTCCCTCTTCACCGGCTAAAATTCCCTTTGAAAATTGTCGGTGTAGGTCGCCTCACACACGCTGAGTAGTTTGCCCCATCCTCAGGCCAGCCCCAAGCCACTCAGCAGGTGGAAAGCATGGCCATGAGGCACCCCTCAAGGGTGCATGTGCCCGTGGTGCCGAAGGCCACGCGCTGACAGCAGGTGTTTGCAGCAAAGTTAGCGTATGTTTGGACTTTCCAGGTGGTGCAGTGAAAAAGAATCTGCCTGCCAGTGTGGGAGAGGCAAGAGATGAGATCTTCCCCTGGGTTGGGAAGATACCCTGGAGAAAGAAGTGGCAACCCTCTCCAGTATTCTTGCCTGGGAAATCCCATGGACAGAGGAGCCTGGCGGGCGACAGTCCATGGGGTCACAGAGAGTCAGACACAGCTGAGCACACGTGTACTCGGGGGTGTGTTTGCAGGTGCTGAGCAAGGAGCAGAGGCAGCTCCATGTTGGACGGGCCCGAGCTTCCGGATGCTTCCAGGCAGGGGTTGTCCGAGACAGTGTTAGGGAAGGTCTAAGGGTGCTTGTGGACCTTCTTCCGACTGGCTGGTGGTGAGGTAACAGGGTGATGTTTCTGGAATCTCAATCACCAACTTTCTGGTCCCAACCAGTCTGAGGTCTTGTTCTTGTGGTCAACATGTAGCCACCATCCTCCACTGGGTTGCGGGGGGGGCCTCTTAATTTCCATAGAACAACTCAAAGATAAGCATCAAATTTGAACAAGGGTCCTTCAAGAGGAATGATGTGGCCTTGAACTCTTTTTCTGGAGGGAAGAGCTGACTCATTGGAAAAGACCTTGATGCTGGGAAAGATTGAGGGCAGGAGGAGAAGGGGGCGACAGGATGAGATGGTTGGACGGCGTCACCGACTAGATGGACATGAGTCTGAGCAAACTCTGAGAGATAGCGAAGGACAGGGAGGCCTGACGTGCTGCGGTCCATGGGGTCGCCAAGAGCTGGACATACTGAGCGACGGAACGGCAGCTGCCCTCTGGAGCTCGGGGAGGGCCTGGGAGACTAAAGTCTTGTTTTGTGCAAATAAGACACAGGGGACTCGGAGGGGCTCTTGTACCTGGGAAGGCCCTGCGGTGTCTTGCTTGGTTTCAGTCCCCGCTTTCTTGATCCTCCTGCATCCTGAGAGGAAGAGGAACAGGACAAGAGAAGGAATAAAGTTGTAGATAGGGAGATTAATCATAAGCTCAGCAGGGGAGCTTAGTTTAGGGGACTCGGTTTCAATGGAAGGGAGAATGTGCGGAGCCCCATGTGAGCTGGAAACACAGGAATCTTGTTCAAAAGCACAAAGAAAAAAAGTCCCTTTAGAGATACAGAGGTGGAAAGCTCTTCATTTTCTCATGGCCTCTCTCCCCACTTGCTTGCTGCTTCTACTTGCATTTAATGGCATTCCAGGCAAGAAGGGCTGAAACCTCACGTTACTAGCCTGAGTTTCACTGGCCTCCACTGCCTTGCAGTCTCTGTGGCTACACAATCTGATTTCCGGTTTGAGTGCACGCAGGGCCTTGCTTAGGCATCAGCCTGCCTGGGCCAAGACCTTGGTCCAGCCCCTCTGGCTAGGATGTCTTAGCCACCCACCCGCCTGCCTCATGGATGGGGGCCTTCAGGACAGCACCAGGCACACCAGGCAGGTGCAGGCCACCTGGGTGGCCACTGTGATCCCGCTGACCGTTTCACTTAAAGAGGCTCGGCACCTCTGGCCACAAAGCTGGTCATCAGTTAAAGAAGTGTGATCTCCAGGCTCGTCCTCCCAGACCCACAGAATAAGCAGAACCAGTGAAGACACTCCCCCTTGAGCCGGGGAATCTAAGGCTGCCCTCGCGTCCCAGCCCCTCCACTTCAGTGGGGAGGATGGGCCTCCTGGACAGGCAGGTGGCCAGCTGGGTCCCACCTTCTCCCAGACCTGTGCCTTCTGGAGACCAGATGCGACCTCCTTCCCGAAGGCTGGCAGGCGTCAATCAGGCCCCACTGATGGAGCAGAAATGGGCAAAACCCACCTTCCAGCAACGCGGAGCTTCCTCGGCCCAGTTTCTTGGCTCTGGGGACTCCAGTGCCCATTATTATGAAGAGGCTGGAGTGGGACATGGGGCTGCTGGGTGGCGGGGCAGCCTCTCCACTAACTGGTGGGAGGAGGGCTCCATCAGTAACGTCCCCCTCCACAGAGCTGCATTTCCCAAGCTGGGCTGATGGCCTCACGCTCTGATTATCTAGAATTCCATTTAAAACAGGACTGGAGGAGGGAAGGGGGAAATCGGAGGGAGCCTGCCCAGGAGGGAGCCCCGTCTGAAAGTGAGGAGGGCGTTTCCACAGGCCCGGCATCCTTGCTGACCTCTGGTGAGGATGCGGCAGTGTTCCCCGGCCCCGGCAGAGCCCAGGCCCTGAGCAGCCTGGGGGTGGGGCTGGGCCCCGCGGGGTGAGCTTGGCCGGTGCGGGGAGAGCTGCCCAAGGCCATCCTCAAACGATCAGACAAACGCAGCAGCTCCCGCAGCGGACCTCCATCCTCTCCCAGCCTGGAGGCCGGAAGCCTGAGACAGACGGGCCGGCGGGGCCGGTCCCCGGAGGTGCGGAAGGGACTCTGCCCCAGGCCAGCCTCCCTGCCTGTCGCTGCCCGTGGAGCCCCAGCCAGCACAAGGACCCCTCCAAGCCCTGCCTCCACGTCACCTGTCTTCCTTCCCCAAGCCTGTGTCCTGTCCCGTCTTGTGAGGACCCCCGTCACACTCACCTGCCTTGTGGAAACCATCTAAATGGTACATCTGCTATGACCCCATTTCAAAAGGGCTCCCAGATGGGGTTCTGGGAGGTGGGACCTCAGCACAGACTTCGCAAGATTCCTCCCACACAGGCACCTCCCCTGGGGCCGTGGAGCTGGGCAAGCTGGAGCCCAGGGGGCGTGCTGCCTGCTGGGCAGCTGTGGGAAGGGGTGCTGGGGACACCTCCCTCCGCCCGGAAATCAGGACCTGAGAGCTCGGAAGCCCAGGCCCTCGGCGCTGGGCGGCCTGTTCACCCCACCGTTGCTGCCTCACCTTCTCCAGGGGTGGACGCACTGAAGGCCTCGTCCGGCCGGACCCAGATGCCCTCCCCCTCGCTCACCGGTTTGATCACCAGAAGGTTGCTCCTTGCTCTGGCCCTCACCCTGCTCTCAGCGTCTGGTAACGTTGGTCCCACATACGGCTGAGTTTTGAGGGTAAATTTCCCCAGTCACGGTGGTTTCAGACGCAAGTGACCACAGAGGAGGGACACATTCTGGAGCGTGTGGCCTTACTGGTACCTCTGAAATCACACCTCATCTGACCGGTGAGAAATAGCAGAGGTCAGATGCCCAGGTCTGGTTTGGCCAGATGAGAACCTCTGCCTGTTGACAGGGCTGCCCTGGCGGCTCAGAGGGTAAAGCGTCTGCCTGCAATGCGGGAGACCCGGGCTCCATCCCTGGGTTGGGAAGATTCCCTGGAGAAGGAAATGGCAGCCCACTCCAGCATTCTTGCCTGGAGAATCTGATGGACAGAGGAGCCTGGCGGGGCGCAGTTCATGGGGTCACAACTAAGACTTTCAGTTGCTGACTGGGACTGGGCGTGGCCTAGCCGACGCCTGGTGCAGCTACTCATCCATCCATCCGTCCGCTCAC
This sequence comes from Raphicerus campestris, assembly GCA_006410735.1. NCBI lineage: Eukaryota > Metazoa > Chordata > Mammalia > Artiodactyla > Bovidae > Raphicerus > Raphicerus campestris. Next base: position 62,102 of record SJYW01029993.1, on the reverse strand, counting down.
TCTTCCTTTGGTTCAAGCAGAAGTGCTGACCGCAGCTGGCCGCACGCTGGCCCCAGGTGAGGCACAGTGACCCCTCCGCACCTAAGCCTCAGAGCCCCAACCCCAGGCACTGCGGCCTCCGGGATGATGGGCTCTGGACGCGGTTCATGTCCCAGGACGGCTGAGGGGCCAGGAAGACGGCGCTGCTCCAGGAGGAAGGAGCCCACAGGAAGTTCGAAGGCGGCAGGAAGTGTCATCACAGTGCAGCACCCACAGCACTGGATCCACGTGGAAGCTTCCGGAACATGCTGCCTGGGCCCCCGGACCTATCTCAGGGAGCTCCAAGCTCCGCCCTGGAAGGAGAATGGCATCCTTCAAACCCTGATGGGTGTCTTCCTGCCCAGAGGTCAGGGCCAGGCTTCCAGCACGGGCCCATCTGGGCCCTTCTGAGCCCTGGCTCCTCCTGGATCCATGGAGACACAGGGCTGGGGCAGGGCTGTCCTGCCTGCTTTATCTTCACATCTCTCATCTGCACTTATCACCAAGCAGCTTGAGTGTCCTGTAAAGTAGGAGAAAAGCAATTAATTAATTAACCAGAGAGGACAGAGCAGACAAGAGATGGCATTAGGAGGGCTGAAGACAGTCCCTGTGATGGAGGTGGGGGTGGAAAGGAACAGGGAAGAGAGAGAGGGCAGGGGAGAGGGCAGGGCTCAGAGCTCGACGCCCACGCGGCAGGCCTGAACCCTGGCCACTACTGGCACCGGCTTGCTCGTTCCTCCCCAACCTGGGTGACCATTCCACCCACACAGGCTTCAGGGAGGCCGAGAGGGTGCCTGAAGGAACCCCCCACCAGTGGAGGAGGGACTGCTGCGTCCAGGAAGCAGAGCCACAGCGAGAGGAGGGAGGGGCAGGGGGACCCTGCTCGGATCCTACATTTCCAGAATTTCTGGGGCCCATACCTCCTGTCTGCGGCCAGGCCTGGCTTGTCCCCAAACCTCNCAAGGTATATCCAGCACAGGGCGACGAGAAACTCACGGGCCAAGGTGCACAGACTAAGCGAAACAGGAGGAGGGAGCTGCCACGGCCGTGTGAGCACCGAAAGCTCGTGACCCACACAGAGCTGCTCCAGGAGGCCGCGGGGGCCACACGGCAGAGACGACAGACACCGGGCAACTGTCTGGCACCTGGGTGTCTGTGACCAACACCGAGTAAAGCCCGCAGCAGGGGGAGGGAAGGGCCGGGTGCACAGAGGCTAGAGGAGCTTCATTCGGGTCCTCGGAGTGCGGGGCCCAGAGCACGGCTGTGGAGGAGGAGAGTCTGAGGGTGAGCCCAGGAGGCGGGGAGCCCAGTGTGCAGGCCAGCTACAGGAGCACCTCAGCATCAGCCACCTGTGGGCCTCGGACCTGCCCTCCAGCGCCCCCAGGGACCCCTGAATGCACCTGCGGGCTGTCCCCTCGAGGCTGCAGGCGGAGGCGGTATCCGTCAGCATCCCCCCACCACAACTGGAGGTTTGCCAACCCCCCACAAACACTCCAGGCCTCCCCACAATGCTGAGGAACCCCAGAGTCAGACGGGGGCCCGGTGCGGGGCCATCTCAGTACAGCAGCCTCGGAGACCAGGCCTGGAGGGAAGATGTCCCAGGACTACAGAAGCCCTCTGCCTCGAAGAAGACCTTAACCTCACTTGGCTCCTCCCTGAGGTCAAGTGGGCCTTCCCAGGTGGTGCTGGTGGTCACCTGCCAATGCAGGAGACATAAGGTTCGATCTCTGGGTCGGGAAGATCCCCTGGAGGAGGGCATGGCACCCACCCCAGTAANCTTGGCTCCTCCCTGAGGTCAAGTGGGCCTTCCCAGGTGGTGCTGGTGGTCACCTGCCAATGCAGGAGACATAAGGTTCGATCTCTGGGTCGGGAAGATCCCCTGGAGGAGGGCATGGCACCCATCCCAGTAAGCCTGGAGAACGGGCAGAGGAGCCTGGTGGGCTGCAGTCTGTGGGTCACAAAGAGCCGGACACAACTGAAGCGACTTGGTACACTTGCGAGGTCAAGTAGACAAAATGTCCGTGAGACGTGCAAAAGACAAGGAGGCCGTGCAATTCCACCTCCCCACTCTACGCCGAGGACAGGGAGCGCAGCGCCTTAGCAGGCCCTGTGAATCATGCATAGAAAAGGGCCGTGCACTTGGACACAAAAAAACGCTTGCTGCTTCCTCAGGAAGCTCCCGGGACCACTGAAGGCCTGGAGGAAAACAAAGTGAGACACGATGCAATTCCAGCCACACGTGCCGTTAGCATCGCTCCCAGGACTGAGTGACTCCTCAAGAATATTTCAAGTTCTGAATTAAAGAGACGATTAAACAAATTAGCCACTCAACGAAAACCAGGAAAATAATGAAAGGGAAAGCAGAGGTTTCGTAAAAGGAAAGGAGTGAGTGATGCATCAGNTCAAATTCTGAATTAAAGAGACGATTAAACAAATTAGCCACTCAACGAAAAACAGGAAAATAATGAAAGGAGGTTTCGTAAAAGGAAAGGAATGAGTGATGCATCAGAGAAAAGAGAATGATCAGTGAATGCTTTCAGAAGCAGCTTCTTTAAGAACCCTCCAGAACTTAAAATATTAAACCGAATGCAGAAGGGGGATGAAGAGGAAGAGACACAAAATAAGAAATCAGGGCAGGAAACGGCCAAAAAGGAAGGCGGGCTATATCTGACAGATAATTTGGAAAGGCCAGAATAAATAAGTGGTTATGAAAGAATGAACAGATCTAGAAATATGGCATCTATCCGTCTATCCATCAGTTTATCTATATGTAGAGTCAGAGTCCAAAATTTACCTGTAGGTGACTCTATCTACATTGATCAGTTATCATATACAAAATAGGGAAAGTTGTCCACTAGCTACTTCCCCTTAAATCACCCATGCGAAGACAGTTCTTTATTGAAGTCTATCAAAATGTCAGAGAATAAATAATGGAGAAGTTATTTAAATTTTTGGAGACCTTTCTCTTTTACTGTTAAGGAGAACCCAAAACATTATTCGCGCATGTGCCAACACACACACACACGCACACACATACACTTGTACACACGCACACATACACGTGTGCACACACGCGCACACACGCATCTAGAAATGTATCTGGTCTGTAAACATAGATGCAAAAACTCTACAAACTATATTAACAAGTAGAATCAAAAGAGTCTCAAAAAGAAAAAAACACTATGATTGATGTAGTTCTTTCCAGGAACCAGAAATGCTTCAGCATTTGGAACTGAATTACAGATTAGATTCAAAACATACCCAGTAGAAATGGTTAATGATTTAAAAAGCATTTTTGAAAAAACTGTTTAAAATATTTAAAGGATCAGAATTCCTTTCCTTCAAAAAGCAATTGAAGAACATAGATGGGAATGTTCTTTAAACATTTTCAGTAAANCATACCCAGGAGAAATGGTTAATGATTTAAAAAGCATTTTTGAAAAAACTGTTTAAAATATTTAAAGGATCAGAATTCCTTTCCTTCAAAAAGCAATTGAAGAACATAGATGGGAATGTTCTTTAAACATTTTTAGTAAAAGAAACACAAGTAGCCAATCCACATAATACAAAATCTCCAGATCACATGAAGTTAAAAAAAGAAAAAAGCCAGTGACTAAGCCAGTGGCCAAGTGTTCTCTTGGCAGGGCCCGCCCCGTCGAGGTGTGAGGGGCCCTGGACTGGCAGGGACGCACAGGACAAGCCCTCGTCCACTCGGCGGCCAGGTGCCCTCTGCACTCTCTCGGCACAGGTCCGAGCCTCTTGCAAGTGGCAAAGTGCACTTTACGTCTGTCCCAGCACCTCTGCGTTTAGAATGCAACTCTGCCCAAGTGCTTGCATGTAAGAGCAAAGATGTATTACAAAGATTTCCATTTTTTTAATAATTACAAGTGCCCNAAAGAAACACAAGTAGCCAATCCACATAATACAAAATCTCCAGATCACATGAAGTTAAAAAAAGAAAAAAGCCAGTGACTAGGCCAGTGGCCGAGTGTTGTCTTGGCAGGGCCCGCCCCGTCGAGGTGTGAGGGGCCCTGGACTGGCAGGGACGCGCAGGACAAGCCCTCATCCACTAGGCGGCCAGGTGCCCTCTGCACTCTCTCGGCACAGGTCCGAGCCTCTTGCAAGTGGCAAAGTGCACTTTGCGTCTGTCCCAGCACCTCTGCGTTTAGAATGCAACTCTGCCCAAGTGCTTGCACGTAAGAGCAAAGATGTATTACAAAGATTTCCATTTTTTTAATAATTACAAGTGCCTGGAACCAATATAAGTGCCTCTCATTATGGGAATGAGGAAATAATTTATGGAATATCATGGAGCTATTTTAAAAATGGATTAGAATATCTCCAAACTATATTGCTAAATGAGAAAAAGCAAAATGCAAAGCAGGGTGTACATAATGCTCCTATTAGTGTTTTAAAGAGGGTGATTTGTGGGCAAACACGCTCACCGTAATACAGCACCATCCTGCAGCCCAGGGCAGGTGAGGGGGTGCCTGGGAGGATCCGCAGGCATGGCCTCTGGGAAGTGGAAGGGCACCTCAGGCCCAGAACCAGTGGCTTCCGTTTGCACAGCCTTTGAACTGGTTGGGTGTTTTAGCCTCGGCTCAGCGTTGCTTTTCCGGTGAAGCGTGCAAGCGCTCGTGCGTGCTCAGTCCCTGCCATCATGTCCCGCTCTGTGCGACCCTGTGGACTGTGGCCCGCCAGGCTCCCCTGTCCTGGGATCCTCCAGGCAAGAACACCGGGGCGGGTTGCCATGCCCTCCTCCAGGGGATCTTCCTGACCCAGGGATGCAACCCATGTCTCGTCTGTCTCCTGCATTGCAGGCAGATTCTTTACCTCCTGAGCCTCCTGGGAAGCCCTGAGACACATGCGCTTATGCCTAAAGCATGTATGCATATTCATATATATTCATATGCGTACATGAGTGTATAATACTCACACATATACACACAGGTATGGGTCTCCGGGAGTGTCGTTTAAGAGCGGGGAGCAGGGAGTCCGGCCCAGATGTGGTCCCCACGGGCTCACCTTTGGGCCCCGTGTCCCAGCTTCCCGTCAAGGGCGTGAGGGTGACACGGAGCCCTGCCTCAGAGGCTCTGGTGAGGACGGGGCTGATACATGCCAGCTGGTGCCCACAGTGGCTTCTATGAGGCTGTCAGGGGCTGCCATGCCGGGCTCATTTCTTACGCTTCTTCGCATCATCTGCCGCGTCCTGCTCTTGGGCGCTGCATCCCGAGGCCCGAGTGTGTGGCCGGAGATGGATATGTGCGGTATCCACTGAGTGCTGCCGTGGCGGCACTGTGGGGCTCGAGGCCCAGGCTGGAGGAGGTCGGAAAGCCTGATGAAAGAGGCGCTCACCTCTCGAGATGCAGGAAACCATTCTGGCTTATCCACGAGTTAACCCGAATTTGATGCTGACTAAAATAGTCTGTTTATGGCCCAGCATACATATATTGTCCATCTGTTGTCATTATTAGAGAAAAGGCCACATTGGCCGAAAGTAAAGAATGTCCAAGTTACAAATAAAGATTCAAGGCCTCCCTCCCTGGGACACCAATGCTGGTCTTCCCTCAGTGATAAGACTCACGTCCCAGGTGCTGTCCATGGGGTTGCAGAGTCAGACACAACTGTGAGAATGAACTGAGCTGATCAGGAAGAGAAGACTCAGCCTTACTGCTCAGTCGTGTTCAGCTCTTTGCGACTCTCTGGACTGCAGCCCGCCAGGCTCTTCTGTCCATGGGATTCTCCAGGCAGGAACACTGGAGTGGGTTGCCATGCCCTTCTCCAGGGGATCTTCCTGACCTAAGGATCAAGCCCAGGTCTCCTGCATTGCAGGCAATTCTTTACCATCTGAGCCACATTTGTTGATTATTTTTGCTGCCGAGCCTTATAGTACTAGGAAGAGAGAAAGGACAGAAGAAATCAAACAAATAAAACAAAGGCATGCTCACGGCAGGTTAGGCCTGCCCACTTCAGGGATAGAAAAGCGACAGAAAGCACTGAACGAGCTTGTGCCTTGGGGTAAGTTTATTAATAATAAATACATGGGTGAGATAGAGAGAGGCTCCGTGAACATTTCCACTCTTACATGCACCCTCGAATTATGACTAAGATGCCCCTACACATAGGTGAGGAGCGGGTGGGCAATTCAATAAACCAGGTAGGGACAACTGGGTAGCCATATGGGAAGATAAAATTTTATCTCTCTCCCAAGCCACAAACGAAAATGAATTCCAGATGGCATAAAGACCTAAACTTTAAAATCCTAGAAGAAAATGTGTTTTCTTATTCTTATTCATATTCTTATTTCTTAAATAAGACACAAAAGCACAAAACCTAGAAGAAATGAATAATGTATTTCATGACATTAAAATTTAAAACTTTATACAGCAAAATCACGATAAATAATAAAGTAGGAGGGGGTTTTTATCCAATAAAATCAGTAACAATTTTTATCGGGAATAGACAACTCATACAAAGCATCAGGGGGAAAAAGTAATAAAAAATAAAAAGGAAGATATAAATATGCAGTTCAGAGAGGGGAAACTCTATAATGATGATTTAATGTCATTCATATGTAAAATGGCCAGATAACCTTGGAGACTTCAGCTTTATAACCAGACGGTCACAGGTACGGTTGAGGACGTGCTCCCGGTGGCGGCTCACGGGCCAGCTTAGGGCTGCTGACGAGCGGCACAGGCGCCGAGAGCCACCTCCACCCGCCATCTCCGGGGCAGCTCCCCCACGTGCTGGGGAGACAGGCACGCTCGGGCGGCGGCCTGAATCACAGCAAATCTGCAGAAGCAACCAGCGTGCCCAGCGACAGGAGAATGGGCAAATAAGCTGGAACACGACAAAATGGAGACGTTTCCAGCTGTTTAAGTGAATAACTGTGCATGGGTACCTCGAGGAGGAAAGATCTCACAATACTGTGAGAACTGAAGAAGCAAACTGCAAAATCCTACGTGCACAGCATGTTGCGGGTGTACGTGCTAAGTCGCTTCCTCGTGTCTAACTCTCTGTGATCCTATGGACTGTAGTCTGCCAGGCTCCCCTGTCCATGGCATTCTCCAAGCAAGAAAACTGGAGTGGGTTACCATGCCCTCCTCCAGGGGATCCTCTCTACACAGGAATCGAACCCACGTCCCGAATGCCGCCTGCATTGACAGGTGAGTTCTTTACCACTACCGCCTCCTGGGAAGCCCATAGAGTGTGCTACTCTTTGCACAAATGGTAAAACAAAAGCTGTGTGTGTGACTTTACTTATAGCCACAGCTGTGTGTAGAAAAACTGTAGAAAAAAAAAAGAGGTAGGAAAAATACAAGGTTCACTGTAGGGAAAAGCCCTGGAGGCGCACAAAGATGAGACTGGGAGAGTTCAAATCCGCTGAGCTCACCCAGGGTCGGCCAGTTACTGTTTCCATACCGATTCTCTGTTTTTAGGGCATTTTAGACTTACAGAAAAGCTGAGCAAATGCTACAGTAGGTTCCACATACCCACCCCTCTCCCACCGTCGGGGGACAGTGCCCGTATTATCAGCTGTATCTGTGCAGCGCATTTGTTAAATTAATGAACCAGGATCTGTTACGTTAATGAGCTAGGACGGACACCCCATGCAGGGGACCACCCTGGGCGTGTCTTCTTTGGGTTTGGACAAGTGGACAGTGCCATGTACCCACCATTAACAGTATCCTACAGAGAAGCGTTACTGCCCTAAAAATCCTCTAATCTCCCCCCGTTAGCTGCTCCCCTGCTTGCCTCAAGCCTCTTATAAACACTGATCCTGCTACCGTCTCCACAGTGGCGCCTTTTCCGGACTGTCACAGAGTTAGAATCACACCATCTGTAGCCTCGTCAGACTGGCTTCTTTCACTTCAGTCGCTCAGTCGTGGCCGACTCTTTGTGACCCCATGGACCGTAGCACGCCAGGCCTCCCTGTCCATCACCAACTTCCGGAGTTCACTCAAACTCATGCCCATCGAGTCGGTGAGGCCATCCAGCCATCTCATCCTGTCTCACTCTTTCACTTATGGATATGCATTTAAGGTTCCTCCGTATCTTTTCACGGCTTAGTAACTAATTTCTTTTCAGGGCTTAATAATATTCTATCTCCTGGCTAAACCACCATTCTTCATCCATCACCCACTGCAGGACACCTTGGTTGCTCCCAGTTCTGGGTCATGATGAACAGGCTGCTGTCCATGGTTGCCTCCAAGAACTTGTCCAAGCAACCGTGGATGGGTTCCGCCAGTGTGCGGCCCTGGCAGCCGCCATCCAGGCAAGCAGGGCTCTGGATTCACCTGCGTATCTGATGTCAGCTGTGAGCTCCCTGCCACCTCAATTCTCAGGTGGCCCAAGAAGTCCTGACTTTCGGTTTGCCCAGCACTTCTCTTGCAGGGATGGACGTGAGGGCTTCCGAGTTAGTTACACGGTCCAGCTCTGTTCAAAGGTCCTTGTTCATTCCTCCCTGGTTTCCATGCTCAGCCTCAGCTCCAGGACGAGACCCTTGACCTGAGATGCTTCATGCTCAAAGGTCCTCTAGTGAGTCTGAGTTCGGCAGACTTCCCGCGTGCCTGCCCGACACCCCCACGAGTGAAACGCGTCTGCTCAGAGCCTCCTCTTCCCCAGCATCTCAGAGCTCCTCCCGGCTCTGCCTGAGCGCCCAGCCTCCTCTGGGGCACTTCCGCAGACTCCCGGGCGCCGGCGTTGCGCACAAGCGTGGCCTGTATTTGAACCTCACTTTCTTTGTCTCTCCTCTTCACATGAATATTTATCGCGGGGAAGGCCCAGCCAGCACGCCAGCGGCCCCATTCACGGAATCCATCAACAACTTCTTTGTGAAACCTGACCTGGGGACGGAGGACTGAGAGGGAATGAATGTGTTTCGTTTTCTGAATCACAAGGACTGTGATCAACAATATTCAATGGGCTTTTGTTCTATTTCTGTAGGACCCAGAACTTTGGGAGGGCAAAGTGATGGTGAATTGGTTGCAAGATTAAAGGCCGTCGTTAGGAAGGGGGCTCGGGGGCTTCTGTGCTCTGCTCCTGGGGCTCTGGGCCGCTGCAGCCCTGCCGGGGAAGCCTACGTGTGCAAGGCTAGGGCTTCGAGGCCCCCTCCATAGCACGGCCTTAGGGGCCAGCGCACCTGCCCCTGACCCTGAGGTCTGGGGGAGAGCCCGGGTGCCAGAGACCCTTCCAGCCTGGACTCCATCTGTTCCCGGTCCAAACAAGTGCTCATCCAGCCAGTCGGGGAGAGGCATTTCAGTCGCGGAAGTCCTGCAGGCAGCAGCGGAGCTGCGAACTCCGCTTTCAGCTGGGCTCCCAATGCCACACACGACTCCCCGACCTCTGCGGCCCCGGCATCCACACGCCGCAGGGTACGGCATTTCCCCTTCAGCCTCTTCAGCCAGCCAGCAGGAGGGAGGCCCCCTCCGCTCATGGCTCAGGGCTATGCCTTCTTTCCCAGGAAGCCCACCTCCTCGGAAGCGTCTTCCCCAGCTCCACTGTATTTCCCCTTCCACAGCCCTTCAGAGAGGAGGTTTCCAGCAGGCACCCTCTGTGTGTGTGTCTGTCTGTCTGTCACACACACACACACAC
>SJYW01029993.1:12748-32143 GCA_006410735.1 Raphicerus campestris | reverse complement strand
GTTGCCCTTCCCTCCTCCAGGGGGTCTTCCTGACTCAGAGATCAGACCCACGTCTCCTGGGTCTCCTGCATTGGCAGACAGAGTCTTAACCTGCGGAGCCGCCGGGGAAGCTGAAGGATCATAAACTTTTCCTAAAATGACAAAAAAAAAAAAAAAAAACCCAAAACTTGCAGATACAAGAACTGGACAAGAGGAGAGAACTTTCAGATACAAATGAGACAGTTCCCAGGGTGTGAGTGAGTCCGTGTGCCTGTAGGGGTGCTGACCACCCACACGGAGTNGCCTGCGGAGCCGCCGGGGAAGCTGAAGGATCATAAACTTTTCCTAAAATGACAAAAAAAACCCCAAAACTTGCAGATACAACAACTGGACAAGAGGAGAGAACTTTCAGATACAAATGAGACAGTTCCCAGGGTGTGAGTGAGTCCGTGTGCCTGTAGAGGTGCTGACCACCCACACGGAGTCACAAAACGGCGGAATCAAAGAGAACCACGAAACGGGAAAATGCTGGCACTTCTGGTCACGTGAAATCTAAAAGAAAAGAAATTCTTGACTTTGAACAAAAGAGAAAATTACATAATGGTTATTATTAGATTAATGGCTGTTCCCACACCCAATTAGTAAATGTTGAACACATATTTAAAAAACAATTAGTAGAATCCCCATGATACAGCAGTCTGGCTCTGCCCAGGTAATGATCTTGAACCTGGAGGCCCGCAGCCCGTGCACTCCCCCGTCCTGACCCACTGCTCCACGGAGACCGCCTTCAGAGCCCCCACAGCAGAGCGGAGGGCTGCCCCACCCGGCTGCCTTGTCTTCCCTCTGCCACTCGTCCCCTCCAACTCAGCCCCTGCACTCCCCGCAAGGGCCTTCAGCGCTCCGGTATCCTCCTCACCGCCCTGTGCTCGCAGGGCTCTGGCCACGCTCAGCTCCGCCCTCCCTGCTGGCCCCGCCCCTGCCTGTGACCTTGGGTAGATCATCTCAAGGACAACACAGGACGCACCCAGCCCTCCAGCTTGGTAAGTGAACACTCCATAAACAGGAGCCTAAGGGCCACACATCCTTCCTTCCGACCTGGCCTTGGGCCTTGGTGATTCTAAGTCTCAGCATAGCTCTGGGACAGGGGGACAACTCAGGCTGACCCGAGGTGACGCCTGTGGGGTGGGGAGCGCATGCCTGGTGATGACTGCGCTTCCGTGTTGGAGCTCCTCCGGCTGACGCACAAATGTCCGTGAACTGGGGGCTTTCGGGGGTTCATCCTCTCACGGTCAGGGGTCCAGAGTTTGGAAGCAACGTGCCTACAGGGCCGTGCTCCCTCCTGGCTCTGGGCCAGGACCCTTTCTCGTGTCGATTTAAAAAGCAGTCACAACCTGAAAGTTGAGAGTTGTGTTTCATTTGGTGGGAAATTTTTGGACTTCAGGCCCAGGAGACAGCATCTCAAAGTAACCTTGAGAAATTGCTCTTAGGAGACTGGGGCTGGGGGTGGTGGGGAAGAGCGGGTTACGTAGAAGTTTTACAACAAAGGGCAGGTAGTCTGAACATCAAGAGACTACTATTAGTTAAAGGAAACCATGTATATCAAGTTAAGGAATTTAGCGCTTCTCTGTGAATGGGAGGACACAAGGGCCTGGGCTCCCTGAAATCAATCCTTTCATATCTCGGAGCCAGCATCCTGGGTTTTGTCCACATCCTGGGCAACCTTGGGCTCGCCGTAAGGAGTGGTTGCATCCCGTGGCTGTTAAAGCACAGGTGGTTTTCTCCTTCCTGAGCGCCCTGAAGGGCTGGAGTCTCTGATGACTGTGACATCCTTGTTTACTGATATGACGGAAATGCTCCGTTTCTCACCGGTTCTCTCGAGGCTGCTGGTGGCTCCAGGGGCCCCGGACTTGTGGCCNGGCTGTTAAAGCACAGGTGGTTTTCTCCTTCCTGAGCGCCCTGAAAGGCTGGAGTCTCTGATGACTGTGACATCCTTGTTTACTGATATGACGGAAATGCTCCGTTTCTCACCAGTTCTCTCGAGGCTGCTGGTGGCTCCAGGGGCCCCGGACTTGCGGCTGCCTTGCCTGTCTCTTCCTCTGTCTTCATGTGGCCCCCTCCCTGCTGTGTATCTGAGTCTCAAAATCTCCCTTTTTTCCCCTTATAAAGACACCTCTCATTGGATTTAGGGCCTATCCTAAATCCTGGGTGATTCCAGCCTGATGCTTAATTACACCTCTGAAGACCCTTTATCCAAATCACATCACATTCAACATTCTTGAGGGTTAGGACCTGGCATATCTTCTGGGCCACCATTGAGCCCAACTTACCTGCAGGTGTGGGCCCCTACAAGCAGGTGCGCGCCCAGCCTCTGTTTTTGAGAGTAGAAAATGCCCCTTCCTTTCTCCCCTTCCCTCTGTGTCCCAACAGTGAGGCCAGCCCCTCACCCCAGAAGCCTGCCCGAGCCCCCAGAGCTTTTCTCTCGTCTCAGAGCTCCCCACGGCCATGCCCGCCACTGCACCAGCTGCCCATGCCTCTTCCCTGGCAGGTCTGCCCTCCTCAACCCGGGTCAGAGCCCCCACAGCACAGGACATCTAGCCTCGCGGCTCAGAAGCACAAGCGGCGTCAAAAGCAGACCCGCAAAGGAGCGGGCTGTAAGGACAGCGGGGCAGAGTCTGCAACAGGAAGGGGGGGCACGGGCAGTCCGTGGCCTCCACGGGGCGTGAACCGCAGCTGGGGGCAGCGGGGGAGAGGCTGACCAGGGCCCGTTAGCCCGCTCTGCTCCGAGAGCTTGATTGAATGAGGTTTTTGGTTTGGCTTCGCTGGTTATTGTAGTTTTTCCATTATTTCATTGTGCAAATTCCTCGTAGAGTCAGCAGAATTTGGAGGTAAACTGAGCAGCTACTGTGAAGTGTGGAAAATTACCCTCAACGAATGCAATCAGACTGTTTGCTTATGGGATCAGCGCGTGGAAACGAGGCCTTGGGGCTGGCAGACTGGCCGCTGGCAGCCCGGCCGGGAGCGGTCACCTTCCCGGAGTCGAGTCGCGGCTCCCTGACTCCCGCGGCGGGCGGGATGTCCTGGTCCCCACAGGGCCAACATCGTACCACCCACTGGGCATTGCCAGCACCGTTCACTGTGCCAGTGACAGCAGCTCCCCGGCACGGGCAGGGCAAGGGGGCGGGAACCACGTCCATCATGCATATTCACTCACCAGGCGGCTGTTGACTCCCACCCCTCAACGGGGCTCCCCCGACACGAGGCCTTAAATCCAGGCAGGCTAGGAGCAGAAGCAGGCCTCTGGGGGACATGTCTGCTGTGCTGAGGGGACACTCAGAAGCCCGCCGGACCTGCTCTGGATGACCTCAGCGCAGAGTCCCCAGTCCTCCCTGGGTCAGTGGTCCTCCCCCTGGCTACATGGCAGGATCCCCCGAGGGCTGTGGCTGACATCACCACTGACTGATGTCAGGACCAACTGAATCAGGACGTGCAGGTGGAGCCTGGGTGTCCACCTCCTCCCACACTCCTGGGGCTTCAGGAGCAGCCGCAGCTGAGAACCATGCTGCTGGGCAGAGTGCTGGTTCAGTCTTAGAGGAGGCTGGAGGGGCCTTCAGCATTAGAGCACGTGCCTGGATGGGGAGAGGAAGGCCTTTCACACACAGAGGCTTCCTCTGACTGGCATGGGGCTGCCGGACATGCAGATGTCCCTTCAGTATAGTCAGTGCTGGAAGAGGGAGCAGTGAGCTGGTGGAGGGAAGGATGGACAGATGACAGATGAGTGGATGGACGGGTGAGTGGACAGAAGATGGATGAGTGAATGGGTAGGTGGATGGATGAGTGAATGGATGGATGAGTAGGTGGACAGAAGATGGATGAGTCGATGGATGGATGAGTAGATGGATGGGTGAATGGATGAGTGGATGGATGGAGAGATGATGGATGAGTGGATGGGTGGCTGGATGGGTGAGTGAAGGGATGGATGAGTAGGTGGATAGAAGATGGACGAATGGATGGATGGGCTGATGAATGGATGAATGGGTGGATGGGAGGATGGATGGGTGGATGGGTGAATTGTATGGATGGATAGATGATAGATGAGTGGATGGATGGGTTGATGAATGGATGAGTGGATGGATGGGTTGATGAGTGGATGGATGGATGGATGGATGAGTGGATGGATGGGTGGATCACTGGGTGAATGGGTGGATGGATGGATGGATGAATGGGTGGATGGTTGGGTGAGTGGGTGGATGGATGGATGGATGATGGATGAGTGGATGGACAAGTGGATGTGTGGGTAGATGGGTGGACAGGTGGATAGATAGGAGAATGGATAGGCAGATGGATGGGTGGATGGAAGATGGAGGATGGGAAATAAATGATACTCACCCTTTGCTAGAGGACTGTTGAGAAGCGTAAGACAGAATCCCTTACCTTACAATACATTATAAAACCTTAGCTTTTAAGAATCTGTAAAATCTGTGGCTTACAGAGGCAGCAGGGGACACTGTGGTCGGTTTGGGGAGCAGGGAGAGCGATGACCCCCACTGGGCAGGTGTGTGCTGCTGGCCCAGGACCTGGACTGACCCACAGAAGCCCCTCCCATCTTCCTCATCCTGACCACTGCCCCCACCCTGCCCCCGCAGTCCTGAGGAAGACCCCGCACTCACAGATGCTTGGCTGCTGGCTCGAGCTTGTGCAGACAGGAGATGGAGGGGCTGGGCCCGAGCTCATCCGTGTCTGGATGCAGGACCAGCGTTCCAAACACAGGGGACAAGGGCCCAGGTTTTGCCGGGTGTGAGGAGGCAGAGAAAAGGTGAGACCCTTCTGGGCCCCGCAAGCAGTAGGGGAGGTGGCATCTGAGCGGGGAAAGCGAGCCCTTGCTCGGTGGAAACGAGGGCACATCCTGAGAAACGAGGCAGAGGTGGGCAGGCGCCCCGCCCCGCCCCGGAGTCCTGGCCACTGCTCCTTCCAGCAGACGAAGCTGGAGCCCTTGGGGCTTCTTAAATAAATGTGGTTATGTTGTACATCATTTGATTACACATTTCTCGCCTTACGCTTTTTTGCTAGTGACTTATTACTTACTGTGTATATTTATTTTAGACTTTGGAAAAGACGTTAGACCAAAAGCAAATTTGAGCAATTTTCTTATTCAGGTTCAAAATGTGTCTGCGAGCAGACACAACTCGCAACATCAACAACATGCTTGGCCCAGGAACTGCTAGTACAGGGTGGTTCAGGAAGCTTGGTGAAGGAGATGAGAGTTGCGATGAGGAGCGCAGTGGCCAGCGGTCAGAAGCAGACAGCGCCCGACTGAGAGCCAACATCGGGGCTGATTCTCCTGTAACTTCACGAGAAGCTGGCCACTCTGTGGTCCCTGGGCATTTGAAGCACGATGAAAAGATGAAAAAGCAAAGTGGGTGCCTTGTGAGCCAGCTGAAAACCAAAACATCATCGTTTTGAAGTATCGTCTTCTCTTGCTCTACAAAACACCAAAAAACACATTTCTCAATTGGATCGTGATGTGCAACAAAGTGTGGATGTTGTGGCAACCAGCTCAGCGGCGGGGTGGAGGAGGAGCCCCGGAGCGCTTCCCAGACCCACACTCGCCACAGCTCAGCGGTAGGGTGGAAAAGAGGCTCCAAAGCGCTTCCCAAAGCCACACTCGCACCAAAAAGGCCATGGGCACTGCTGGGCAGTCTGCTGCCCGTCTGATCCCCTACCGCTCTCTGAATCCCGGGGAGACTGTCACATCTGAGAAGCACGCTCAGTAAGCCGATGAGCTGCGCTGAGAACCACAATGCCTGCAGCAGGCCTTGGCCCACAGCGGGGGCGCAGCTCTTTCCCGACAGCGCCTGATCACATGTCCCACAGCCAGTGCTTCAGAAGCTGAGTGAACTGGGCCATATTCACATGACCTCCCGCCAACCGACTACCAGTTCTTCAAGCATCTCAACAACTTTTTGCAGGGAAAACACTTCCGCGACCAGCAGGAGGCAGACAGTGCTTTCCTAGAGTTCATCAGGTCTCAAGGCACGGATTTGTACACTACAGGAATAAACTTATTTCTTGTTGGCAAGAATGCGTTGATTATAACGGTTCCTATTTTGATTAATAAAGATATGTTTGGGCCTAGTTACAGTGATTTAAAATTCATGGTCTGAAACCACAGGTAGGCTTGCACCAACCTGGAGAGAAGAGCTGGTGGACCAAGCCCAGGCTCCACGCTGAGCCTCAGCCTCCTCGTCTGCAAAGCAGAGAAGACACTGACTCTCCGTGCAGCGGTCCCCTCGGAAAGCGGATCCTTCCTGGAGGGGTCGGGGCACACACTCCCTCTCCTCCCAGGAACCTGGCTCGCTCCTGGACCAGCAGTAGAGGGGAAGGNCTCGGTGGAAACGAGGGCACATCCTGAGAAACGAGGCAGAGGTGGGCAGGCGCCCCGCCCCGCCCCGGAGTCCTGGCCACTGCTCCTTCCAGCAGACGAAGCTGGAGCCCTTGGGGCTTCTTAAATAAATGTGGTTATGTTGTACATCATTTGATTACACATTTCTCGCCTTACGCTTTTTTGCTAGTGACTTATTACTTACTGTGTATATTTATTTTAGACTTTGGAAAAGACGTTAGACCAAAAGCAAATTTGAGCAATTTTCTTATTCAGGTTCAAAATGTGTCTGCGAGCAGACACAACTCGCAACATCAACAACATGCTTGGCCCAGGAACTGCTAGTACAGGGTGGTTCAGGAAGCTTGGTGAAGGAGATGAGAGTTGCGATGAGGAGCGCAGTGGCCAGCGGTCAGAAGCAGACAGCGCCCGACTGAGAGCCAACATCGGGGCTGATTCTCCTGCAACTTCATGAGAAGCTGGCCACTCTGTGGTCCCTGGGCATTTGAAGCACGATGAAAAGATGAAAAAGCAAAGTGGGTGCCTTGTGAGCCGGCTGAAAACCAAAACATCATCGTTTTGAAGTATCGTCTTCTCTTGCTCTACAAAACACCAAAAAACACATTTCTCAATCGGATCGTGATGTGCAACAAAGTGTGGATGTTATGGCAACTGGTGGCAACCAGCTCAGCGGCGGGGTGGAGGAGGAGCCCCGGAGCGCTTCCCAGACCCACACTCACCACAGCTCAGCGGTAGGGTGGAAAAGAGGCTCCAAAGCGCTTCCCAAAGCCACACTCGCACCAAAAAGGCCATGGGCACTGCTGGGCAGTCTGCTGCCCGTCTGATCCCCTACCGCTCTCTGAATCCCGGGGAGACTGTCACATCTGAGAAGCACGCTCAGTAAGCCGATGAGCTGCGCTGAGAACCACAATGCCTGCAGCAGGCCTTGGCCCACAGCGGGGGCGCAGCTCTTTCCCGACAGCGCCCGATCACATGTCCCACAGCCAGTGCTTCAGAAGCTGAGTGAACTGGGCCATATTCACATGACCTCCCGCCAACCGACTACCAGTTCTTCAAGCATCTCAACAACTTTTTGCAGGGAAAACACTTCCGCGACCAGCAGGAGGCAGACAGTGCTTTCCTAGAGTTCATCAGGTCTCAAGGCACGGATTTGTACACTACAGGAATAAACTTATTTCTTGTTGGCAAGAATGCGTTGATTATAACGGTTCCTATTTTGATTAATAAAGATATGTTTGGGCCTAGTTACAGTGATTTAAAATTCATGGTCTGAAACCACAGGTAGGCTTGCACCAACCTGGAGAGAAGAGCTGGTGGACCAAGCCCAGGCTCCACGCTGAGCCTCAGCCTCCTCGTCTGCAAAGCAGAGAAGACACTGACTCTCCGTGCAGCGGTCCCCTCGGAAAGCGGATCCTTCCTGGAGGGGTCGGGGCACACACTCCCTCTCCTCCCAGGAACCTGGCTCGCTCCTGGACCAGCAGTAGAGGGGAAGGGAGGGCTTAAAGCAAGGAGACTGCCCTGTAGGCTACAGTTCTGCATAATGTCGGGATGCACTTGTTCAAACCCACAGGACGTCCAACGCCAGGCGTGAAGTGTGATGTAAGCCATGGGCTTGCCAGTTGTAAGAAATATCCCATCTGGAGGCCGGTGTTGATAGTGGGGGAGGCTGGGCATGCAGGTGGAGGCGTGCATGGGAACTGTGTGTACCTTCCACTCGATTTTGTCTTAAACCTAAAACTCCTCTAAAAAGTAAAGTCTTAATTACAAAAAAGAGGATGAAGGGGAGGAGGAGGAGGGAGACTGGCAGGGCAGGTGGGTGCGCCATCCCCAGCCTCTCCCCTCCAGGAGGCAGTGAGGCGAGTTGCCAGCAGGCACGAAGCCGAAGCAGGAACCCAGCCCAGGGAGCCAGGAGGGGACACACACTGGGCTCCTGTCCCCACAGCCAGCCATGCCAGCTGGTTCCCAAGACCACCAGCTACATTTCCAGGCTGAGCTGATCAAATAAGCTCCTGGTGTTTGCACATAAATCTCCAGGCTGAGAATGCCAACGTGGGTTTGATTCTGAGTGTGGTTTCTGCAGCATTGATAATGACTCCGTAAATCTGAAAAGTATGTGTCTTTAATCTGGCATAATTAAATGCTGAGTTATTTGCAAATGAAATGTTTAAAACGAGCAAAGCTGCTGCAGTGTCCCAAGGCTGAATCTCTGGAAGCAGGTCTCAGCCGAGCACCTTCTCCATCTGCCCCTCTTCCCCGACGGCTGCTGGAGGAGCAGGAGCGCGGATGGGAGCCCTGAGACTCCGCTCTGAGGGATGCCATCCCCAGCTTTGGGAAGGGAGCTTGCTCTGGTGGGGGCGGCGCCAGGCGGCTCCACTGGCCCCCCAGCAGTGCTCCCAGACAGGCAGGTGCCCCTCAGCAGTGCTCCAGGCAGGCAGGTGCCCCCCAGAAATGCTCCAGGCAGGCGGGTGCTCAGGGGACGGGAGTGAAGTGTCACAGAAGGTGACGCTTGGAGCACCCTTGCTGGGATGAAGGGTTCTGAGAGAGGAGGATACGTAAGTGCTGGGCTCCTTTCAGTCCTTCCACCTCCTGTCCTTCCCCAGAGGGAGGGCAGGGAGCAAGGAAGAGCCCGACAGAAGTGCAAGGCAGAGCTGCGTCAGTGGGGGACATGCTGGTTCGGGGTCCAGGCAGGTTTTGTGTGAATCTGTGCAGGTGAGTGTCTGTGTGCAGGTGTGTGCAGGTGTGTNTTTTAAGCCTGTTTTATTTATAACCATAGATGCAGAAGTCATAAACAAATTTTACTGAAATTCATGCCCATGTTGGAAAAAAATATCCAATATGATTATGACTTTCCCTTGAATGTGAGCGTGTCTCAAGACTAGAAAATCTAACCATGAGATTCCACCAATTCCATGGATTAAAAGATAAGAATTATGTGACTACAAGGAGAGATGGAGAAAAATGTTTACGGTAAAAAACCCAAAAACTCAACACTGCTCAGATTTAAAAAAAAAATCTATCAGAAGATTAGTAACTAAAGGGAATTCTCTTGGTTAAGACTGTATAATAAAAACCTATGGTAAATACTATGTTTAAAAGAAATTGAAAATGGATTTCCAGTTAAATCAGACTAGAGAGAAAGTTTGCTCATTAGCATAACCACTGCTTGTGGCATCAGAGAAGTCCGCCATGGACAGATGGGTGTGAAATAAAGTGGTTTTTATAAAGAGATGATCATAGAAATCCAAACAGAAACAGAGATGAAAGCCTGGCACCCATCAGAGGACTTGGAAGTCTTCTCAGATGCAAGGTCAACTCAGCATCGCTTAGCCGTGAACCTCAGTGGGAGCGACACCCAACTGCAGTGTTGATCCTAAAAAGAAGTATAATTTACTAAAATGACAACCCATTTTAGATAAACTAGTCCAACAAAGAACACACAAGATCTTTTTGAAGGTTTTTTAAAGATTTCATTAAAGTGTATAAAATACATCCAACATGGTCTTGTCCAAAATTTCATTTCGGTTATTTGGAGATGAGAGTCCACAAAATAATTTCAAAATCTTTCCAAAATACACATGAAATCTGCACAACTCTTATAACTCTAGTCAGTTCTAATAAAAGAACTGCCAGCACAGGCGACTTGCCTAAGGGGTGTGATGACTTATGAAAAAGTTACACAAATAATTAAATGGACAAAAGCCNTTTCCAAAATACACATGAAATCTGCACAACTCTTATAACTCTAGTCAGTTCTAATAAAAGAACTGCCAGCACAGGCGACTTGCCTAAGGGGTGTGATGACTTATGAAAAAGTTACACAAATAATTAAATGGACAAAAGCCGAGCGGCTGGACAGAGGAATGGGCAGCTGAAGCCAGGAAGAGAGGGCAGATCAGTCAGGTCTGGATGCGGATGGGCCCCCTGGCATAAGGTAGAAGTGGGGACTGATGGCTGATGACCACTTGAAAAGTTCTCAGCCACAGGAAATGTCCAGCAGGTGCTGAAATGAGAAAGAAAATGCTGAGTAAGGCTAAGCAGCAAAGAGACCTTTCCTACAGGATGGATGAGATTGCAAATTGGGACAAAGACCTTAAAAAATAATAATAAAGCCTACAAAGGCTACAGTTAGGGCCAGCCCATGACTCAGCAATTCTAGACCTAGAGATACAGTCGGCAGAAATGCGTGCATTGGAAGCAGGAAAAGATGTTGATCCTTATATCTGCCTGAGGGTCCAACATAGCTGCTGGTGCTCCACCCATCACATTAACTTTCCCAGAAGAAAGGGACTTTCCATAATCCTACACTACATTTCTGTTACCACTTTATTAGCCAGAACCCACTCATCTGGGCTTGACTATCTGCAAAGTAGGCTGGGAGTGTAACCCCATAAAGGAGTGCAGGGCAATCCTACATAAAACCACAAATCTATGGAAGGTTGTCCAGTTGCTCAGTCCTGTCATTCTCTTTGTGGCCCCATGGACTGCAACACGCCAGGTTTTCCTGTTCTTCACCATCTCCCGGAGTTTGTTCAGCTTCAGCATCAGTCCTTCCAATGAATATTCAAGACTGATTTCCTTTAGGATGGCCCGGTTGGATCTCCTTGCTGTCCAAGGGAATTTCAAGAGTCTTCTCCAACACCACAGTTTGAAGGCATTAATTCTTAGGCATCTTCTCTATCCAGCCTTCCTTCCTGCTTCCCAGGCACGCTCATGTCCACTTGTCCAAAATGCTCTGTCCTTTCAATGCCCTTGAAGTTGCAAGTTGATCCTGCTTCCTGGAAAGACTTATCGCCCAACATTCCTTTTGTGAACTCCTACTTTACCCTCAACACCCACCTCACAGAGTCCTTAATTATTCCTCTGCATACACAGCTGTCCCCCAACTAGAATGGGACCTCCTCAAGGGCAGGTACCAGTCTCACCGGGTCTGAATCTCTCCTGTGGGGCACACGTGGATACAGTCTGATAATGGTTGAATTAATAAATGTTTACTTTCTAAAGTTTAAGCCTTCCCTTTTTGCCAGGGAATTTCTGGCTTTGACGTCAGTGGCATGAAGTGCAGTTGCTGTTTCCTGTGAGTGGGTTCCCGTGGTCTCAGCAAGTCCCCCCTCCTTTCCAGGATGCCCAGGTCCACTCTGCTTTCTGTGTCCTGGTGAGGCTTCCTGGGGTGAGGCTGGTCTACTGGGAGCGAGGACAAACCCGCCTGCTTCCTAATGGGGCGCCCACTCCTCCCAAGCATCTTCCAGGGAAGTCACCCCTAATCTCAGAACAAAGTCCAGTGCTGGTGACCGGGTGGATTGGCTGCCAGGGGCTGCTGGGCAGCCCTCTCTCTCCCGAGACCCCGGGAGCATCCTGGCCAGGCTGCCTCTGCGGAGGGTGCAGCTTGGGGGGCTACGGCTCCCGAACCCAGGAGAGTCGAGATCGAGGTGTGTGCTCTAAATGGGAAATGCACCCCGGATTTCAGAGACACTGCAAAACAGCTAGACTAGGCCACGCATCAGCTTTAAATCGGGCGCATATTGAAATGATAATACTGGCTAATTGGAGTTGAAATGATAATAATTGGATAATTAGATTAAATGAAAGAGATGATTAAAATATAAATATTTCACCTGTTTTCCCTCACTGAGTGTGACCAGTAGAAAATTTTAAATTAGACAGTCGGCTGGGAGCCCGGCCCCCTCGGACGGCCTGGGTCTCCCGGCCGGGGCAGGGCCCATGGTGTCAGACTCACGGGGGCTCTCAGCTCTCCCACTCAGACCCACAGCTTCTGATGCGCCCAGGTGACCAAGGGATGAGTGAGCTGTCCCAGCCATCTCCCACCTCTGCGGAAAGACGCGGAGGGAGCTTCCTTAAAGTCCTTGGACACAGAGGAGCAGGCACCCCAGAGAGTCTGCAAGCTAACCCTGCAGGCACTGTCTGAGCCCCGGAATGTCAGAGAGTGGGGCTCCTCCAGGAGGAAGGGCCCCACATAGCTGTAATTCCAGCCGGGGCTGCCTTCACAGCGGAAGACTTGTGCTCCAGCCTCGTGGCACTGGCATCCAGGCTCACAGTCAGCTGGATGGACGGGATGGGAGGACGCGTGCCTCACAGACCCTGGTGCCCGCCGGACTGCCTGCCGTGACCTGGCCCTTCGGAGCCACGGTTTTGGGGGTGCACATGCTGCCCCCCGCTCTTACGCAGCCTTGGTCTTCCCAGGGTCTGGTCTGCACACCTGGGCCCCACTTTCCTGGCCTCAGATAAGGTTTCCCCATCGCTGCTCTGCACACCAGCTCTTACAAGCTCCAGCCCGGAAAGGACTGTCTCAGCCCATGGAAGGAAGTAGAAGTCGCAGCCAGTGGAAAAGCGGAAGGAACTCCTTCTCCTCGGAGCTGGCCAAGTGGTCTGGGGTGAGTAGAGAACCATCAGGGGCTCAGGGAGCAGGACGTGTCCCCTTACAGCTGTGCAGGTCCTCCAGCTGGGGAGGCAGAAGGGCTAGACCACGCCTGGCTCACGGTTTGGGCTTAATTCAACTGTGGTAAGAGCCCAAGTCAAACTCTGATGGCCTTTACCTGACGATGATTTCTCCAGCAGCTTCTATAAAATAGCCACGGTGGTTGTCTGAGTTTCTGCGTCCATCTCTGCAGAGAGGACTCTTGGTGCCTGGAGACTTAGATGGTTCTGACTTTGACAAAGGACCTACTGGGTTTGGAGCTGGCATCCAGTAACTATGGGCTTCCCTGGTGGCTCAGATGGTCAAGAATCCACCTGTAATGCAAGAGACCTGGGTTCGATCCCTGGGTCAGGAAGATTCCCTGGAGGAGGAAATGGCAACCCACTCCAGTATTCTTGCTTGGAGAATTCCATAGACAGAGGAGCCTGGGGGGCTATAGTCCATGGGATCACAAAGAGTCATACGACTCATCACACGACTGAGCCATAAAAATTTCACTTTCCAGTACCATGGAGACTTTTGTCTTGGGGCCCTACTTCCTGTCTGTAGAATGGACTTCTAGCAGCACCTCCTGGTGGGGCTCGGAGGACTGAGCCACGTGGTGCCCACAAGCCCCTGGGGACAGAGACAGACGGACAGAGGTCAGTTCTTCTTTCCACGGACGCTTTAGAAACACACACGCTTTAGGACCCACAGTGGCCAGACCTCCCACTCCTGATGTCAGGAGTGACTGTGGGAAAGGCAGGCTCGCCATCTGCAGAAGCTTCCAGAGAGAGGATGTCATCTGAGCCCGTGAAAGGAAATAAAGACCCCAAATCACTCCTGAAGTTAGGCGAACAGTAACAGAGAAAGCAGATTAATGGTTTAAGGAAATGTTTAAAAATAGAAAACTAATAACTATTAATTTTAAAATAAATTAATTAGGCAAGCTTGAAAGAATGCCATTTTTTCCTGAACTGTCAGCGATGAGGAACCAAGAGTGCCTCACAGATGACACTGTAGATTTCGCTTATATTCTCGTGATTAAGCCAAGGGGACTTATTGGAGTTTTATGAGGGCATTTTCCCTCTGTACCTTAAAACACAGACTGCATCAAAAGTGCCCACTTACCGCCGTTATTCCACACTGGCTCTCTTCTGTTCCCTTATTTTGTGATTTATAACTTTATTTTTCTCGAGATTCTAATCTTAACACTGTTGGTGTGCTGTGTGTGTGAAGCCGCCTCAGTCGGATCCAATTCTTCACGACCCGTGGACTGTAGCCCTCCAGGCTCCTCTGTCCGTGGGATTCTCCANTTTATAACTTTATTTTT
The DNA here is from genome assembly GCA_006410735.1 of Raphicerus campestris. Classification (NCBI taxonomy): domain Eukaryota; kingdom Metazoa; phylum Chordata; class Mammalia; order Artiodactyla; family Bovidae; genus Raphicerus; species Raphicerus campestris. Next base: position 18,019 of record SJYW01029993.1, on the reverse strand, counting down.
CTCGAGATTCTAATCTTAACACTGTTGGTGTGCTGTGTGTGTGAAGCCGCCTCAGTCGGATCCAATTCTTCACGACCCGTGGACTGTAGCCCTCCAGGCTCCTCTGTCCATGGGATTCTCCAGGCAAGAATTCAGCAGCAGGTTGCCATGCCCTCCTCCAGGGTACACACAAAGATCTTTTTTAGGAAAAGAATATTAATGTGAGAAACAGTGCCAGGTTGGAGAGGTGTTCCATTTGAGTGTGCGCGAGTGTGTGGGTGGGCACCTGGGCTGGATGCTCTCTGCTGGCCGAATCTGCCCTTCGATGAGGAAGTTAGCCCGTCCCGTCCGTCACCCCGAACCTCCCCCGCCACTGACACTCACGCTGCCGACACGCTCACTGCACTGACGCTGCTGTCGTGAGGCCGTCATCACCAAGCCTGCTTCCCCGTCACTCCACACCGCAGCACGCTTTAATCCGCACACCACGAGCACCAAGCATTCTTCCTCCATCGACTTGCTTGCTGTGGCCCAGCCATCATTAGGAGAAGGCAATGGCAGCCCACTTCCACCTGGAAAATCCCATGGACAGAGGAGCCTGGTGGGCCGCAGTCCATGGGGTCGCTAAGAGTCGGACACAACTGAGCGACTTCCCTTTCCCTTTCCCTTTCATGCATTGGAGAAGGAAACGGCAACCCACTCCCGTGTTCTTGCCTGGAGAATCCCAGGGACGGGGGAGCCTGGTGGGCTGCCATCTATGCAGTCTAACAGAGTCGGACATGACTGAAGTGACTTAGCAGCAGCAGCAGCAGCCATCAACTGGACCAAATGCTCCCTGAGACATCTCATATCTCCTGAGGTTTTGTTTATGTGGGACTTCATTCACTCTGAGCACATAANCTGGAAAATCCCATGGACAGAGGAGCCTGGTGGGCTGCAGTCCATGGGGTCGCTAAGAGTCGGACACAACTGAGCAACTTCCCTTTCCCTTTCCCTTTCATGCATTGGAGAAGGAAACGGCAACCCACTCCAGTGTTCTTGCCTGGAGAACTCCAGGGACGGGGGAGCCTGGTGGGCTGCCATCTATGCAGTCTAACAGAGTCAGACATGACTGAAGTGACTTAGCAGCAGCAGCAGCAGCCATCAACTGGACCAAATGCCTCCCTGAGACATCTCATATCTCCTGAGGTTTTGTTTATGTGGGACTTCATTCACTCTGAGCACACAGAATCCTTTCTCACATGTCCGTCTTCGTATATAAAGAAACTTGGTTTTAGATTGACAGCGCCCCGTTCCCCACTGACCCTCAGCAGGCTCGCTCCCGCACCTACATGGGAAGGCACGGGGCGGGGGATGTGCCAGCCCAGCAGACAGCGAGGCCCAGAGTCTGAGCCGCAATCTCTCTGTTCGTCCATCCCTTGTGGTTGGAGCCCATCTCTCGCCTGGTGAGATTTCAACCCAAAGTAGTTTCCAGCAGAAAGCAGAATCCGTTGTGTTCTTTAGAATGACTGCCGTTGCCTTCACAGTTCAGGGAAGCTTTACTTTTCCTGCCAAGAACCGCATGGCCTGTTTCCTGGAAGGTGCCCCAAGCAGGCAGAGCAGCGACACTGTGTCCTCAGAGCTCACGCGCTGCCCCCTGCCCCCCAGGAGCCGGACTGTCCTCTCGCCCTCGCTGCCCCCCCAGGAGCCGGAATGTCCTCTTGCCCCGAGGGCACCGAGGCCACCAGGAGGCACCCTGTTCTNCTTTACTTTTCCTGCCAAGAACCGCATGGCCTGTTTCCTGGAAGGTGCCCCAAGCAGGCAGAGCAGCGACACTGTGTCCTCGGAGCTCACGCGCTGCCCCCTGCCCCCCAGGAGCCGGACTGTCCTCTCGCCCTCGCTGCCCCCCCCCCAGGAGCCGGAATGTCCTCTCGCCCCGAGGGCACCGAGGCCACCAGGAGGCACCCTGTTCCGGCGCTGCAGCGCGCTCCCTTCTGACGGATGAGCCAGTTCTGTGCTTCAGGGGGAGATTTTCCTTCTGTGGTATCTTCGAGGGCAGTTTTCTTCATGTCGGGTATTTCGGATGGCCTACGTGGGTCCCCCGAACCGTTAGCCTCTCTCCAGGCGTGCAGTCCCCCACCTAACTGCCCTTTCAGCACAGTTCTCTCCAAACAGATCTCAGCAGCATCCTGTGTCAACAGTGTATTTCCTCGTGTCTCTGCTATTCAGCGAGGTTCTAATGAATATTCTGGTTTCAAATTGTGGCACTTCTGCCCCTGTTCTTCCGAGCTCGGAACTCTTCATCATCTTCCTATAATTTTCTAATCATCTCATCTCGAGCTCATGTCCTGTGGAAACAGTGTTCTAATTAAGCCTTTAACTAATTCACAGAAAGCTTCCCTGCGTGGGCTATTCTTTCCTCCAGTTCCGCTTTTATAAGTGTTTCTATTGTATTTCTTTTCTCACGTTGCCAATTTCTTTCTTTCTCCTCCTTCTTCCTCTTTGCCAGTAAGTCCAAGCAGTTGCCAGACTTTTTTTCTTCTCTGATCCTTCCTGAAAGTCAGGCCTCCCTGGACGGTTTGTTCTTGGACAGTGTAGTGGGACTTTCCTTGACCCCAGCTCACTGCAAGCCCGTTTGCTTTTCCTTCTGGGAGTCAGTTGGGCGGTTGGTCCCTGCGGGTTGGTGCTGATGTTAGAGTAGACCGGTAGGGGCGGGGGTGGTGGTGGTGAAGGGTGGTCCGGACAGGAGCACCTGCGCTCAGGTGGGGGTCTGCGATGCAGCCTTCCTCCTGTGAGATTTCTAACTAAACTTCAGCCGAGAGAGTGAGAGTNGGCGGGGGTGGTGGTGGTGAAGGGTGGTCCGGACAGGAGCACCTGCGCTCAGGTGGGGGTCTGCGATGCAGCCTTCCTCCTGTGAGATTTCTAACTAAACTTCAGCCGAGAGAGTGAGAGTGCTGGTCCCTCAGCCGTGTCCGACTCTGTGACCCTGTGGGCTGTGGCCCGCCAGGCTCCTCTGTCCGCGGGATTCTCCGGGCAGGAATACGGGACTGAGTAGCCATACCCTTCCCCAGGGGCGTTCCTGACCCAGGGCCGAAACCTGGGTCTCCTGCGCCGCAGGCGGATTCTTTTCCGCCTGAGTCCGCAGGGAAGCCCCACTCCTCCAGCTGCTTGGTATTTATTCCGTCTCTGTGAAGAAATCCCTTCCCTGTTCGGCACCAGCACTGGGAAAGGAGTGAGCCCCTAGTGGCCCCTCTGCCTCCGCTGGCATCCTCCAGGGAAGGGTCAGCGTTTCTGTTCCCAACNTGTGATTATTTACAGCCTCCCAACCATGAGAGGCACGAGATGCTTTAAACTTTCTATATACAGATTCTTCTGGGAAGTTACAAAATTATTAGTATAGTATAGTGGGTTGATTAGAAATTATATTGGTGAAGGGTTTTTCACTTGTTGAGCCAATATTTATTGCTAAATCTCCATATTCCTTGCCCTTATAATGAATATAACTAGCATAGAGGAAAAATAAGTATTAACCTTTAAGATTAATCATGTTAAACCTTAGGCTAAGTAAATTCCTTTCTTGATTATAGCCCACTACACCCTCACCCTATAGGAATGCAACTTTATTTGGAGGGTGACACCTGGTTTAAGAAAAAAAAAATCACCCCTGGAAAAAATAAGTTTTCTGGTTGACTAACCATTATCAGAAAGGGCCATAAAATGTCAGCAGGCCTCATGGCCAGGAAGATGATGTAAAACCCCTAAGACCTTTGTACAATTTTATATGAAGCACCTGATTTTGAGACCCTGGCGACCGCTCACCTCCCTGGGAAAACCAGGCAGGAATCAGGGGCCGCTGGGGGACCAGGCCAGGGCGGGGTGTGGACAGGGGAGTCAGGGGCAGAGGCCCTGGCTCTGTAACCACTTCCGTGACCTTTGCCCTCTGAGGGTGAAGACAGAGGCTGTAGCCCCCTCCACCCCCCATCTGGAGACGCAAGTTTGCTAGAGAAGTTTCCACAGGTTGGGGACCCCGAGACGTCACAGCGAGGACCCCCACCGCTCCTTCGGGCCCTCAGAGCACCAGTCCCCAGCTGCCTCCCCTTCTGGTGGCGGGTGATACTGGCTCCAACGTTGCCCACCAGAACCAGCCTCCCGCCACGCCACGGCAACAGTGCCTCTGGGCCAGCCCCCGCGCTGGGCCCCAGGCCCTGCCTCCAGCCTGATGCCCCATGAGCCCCACGTAGGGACCAGACCTCGGCTCACAGAGCATGAAGTCAGGACCCGGGCGGGGCAAGCCTGCTGGGCCTGAGTCCTGGACCACGTCCAGGAGCAACCCCCCATGCCCTCTGGGAACGGCCAGACCGCAGCTCGACACCAGGACCCTGGACTCCAGGAGGATATTCGAGGAGGTGGTGAACTCTGGTCTCAAAGCCATGAGGTGGACTGAGTGAGTGACAACGCCCACCTGCCAGCTGAGGGGATGGGGTGCCCAGGGCTCTTTCTGTTACTGTTCACTCTCTCAGTCGTGTCCGACTCTGCGACCCCATGGACTGCAGCACGCCAGGCCTCCCTGTCTATCACCAACTCCCAGAGCTTGTTCAGACTCATGTCCATTGAGTCGGTGATGCCATCCAACCATCTCATCCTCTGTCATCCCCTTCTCCTCCTGCCCCCAATCCCTACCAGCATCAGGGTCTCTTACAGTGAGTCGGCTCTTTGCATCAGGTGGCCAAAGGATTAGAGCTTCAGCTTCAGCATCAGTCCTTCCAATGAATATTCATTTAAAAGGAGGCAAAGGAGATGAGAGGTCGATGATTAAATGTAACAGGAAATGTGCCAGGCCGATGTGAGAGCAACTTTGAGACATTCGTGAATAAAAAAAAAGTAAATGTACTCAAATGCAAATAAACTTAGCCTCACAAAGATGCTGATTCTGTTCATTTATAAATTTAGCACAATCACACACACAATACTAATGGGTTCTTTCTCTGGGATTAGCTGGGGAATATTTAAATGTCATATGGGGAAAATATAAGCAGAAGCAACCGAGAAAGACGTGTGGGTGGGGGGTGGCCAGCTCTGGCGACGTCAAAGCGCCCCTGAAGCCTCCACTTTGATCAGTGCGGCCCTGGAGTGAGGGGACAGACAGACAGATGGACAGATGAAGGAGCAGAGTGGGAAGTGCAGAAAGAGATGGACAGAGCTGGGTGGGAGAGGCATGGCCCATGATGGGCGGGACAAGGAGAGACCAGGAGAGACCCCGGAACCCCAAGTGCTGCCCTGGGGGCAGGGGCAAGGTGTGGCATTGCCACCCCG
>SJYW01029992.1:0-21999 GCA_006410735.1 Raphicerus campestris | reverse complement strand
GAAGAAGGTAAGAGCTAATGCTTTGAAACAAAGACTCGTGTCAACTGAGATGAAATTGTGTAAAGATATTGGGTAAGAATCAGATGTGTTTTTGCCATTGACTCTGAGATACACAGTGGTCAGCAGTGGGATCGGACACAAGCATCAATCCTTGTGATACCAGCAAATACCAGCAGAGGATGGTGTTCCCAAAGTCAAACCCTGGCCAGCAGGGCAACCACTAGTATAAGAAATGGACATAACCACTAGTATAAGAAATGGACATTTCTGGGTTTGGAGCCAGTGTGGAAGGCTCTGTCAGATATTTTAAGATACAGAAAATTGGTTCATGACTCCATTGCTACTGAATAATGACCTTTATTTGTTAGTTTCTTCAGCCAACATTGATTAAATNGTTGCCATTTCCTATTCCAGAGTATTTTCCCAACCCAGGGACTGAACCTGCATCTCCTGCATTGGCAGAAGATTCTTTACCACTGAGCCACCTGCTGCTGCTGCTGCTAAGTCGCTTCAGTCGTGTCCTACTCTGCACGACCCCATAGACAACAAGCCACCAGGTTCCCCTGTCCCTGGGATTCTCCAGGCAAGAACCCTGGAGTGGGTTGCCATTGCCTTCTCCAATGCATGAAAGTGAAAACGAAGTCGCTCAGTTGTGTCCGACACTTCGCGACCCCATGGACTGCAGCCTATCAGGCTCCATCGTCCATGGGATTTTCCAGGCAAGAGAACTGGAGTGGGGTGCCATTGCCTTCTCCAACTGAGCCACCTGGGAAGCCCTTAAATTGGCATAATTTAAAAAAACAAAAAGATAAAGTGAACATTGTCAGTGTATCTTCAGGCCTTGCCTTGACAGGCTAATGAGCACAACTTGAAATCAGGTGAAGCCTACTCTGTTCTATGAGACAGTGAAGGGATCTTCTCAATATTTAAGTATATTAACATAACCAATTATAGAAATCTGAATATAAAGTCAATCTCCCATAGGGTTCAAGAAAGCATTCACCATTTCCTGAAAAGCTTAACATTCCTCAATCAAGTTCAGTCATCTCTTTAGAAGGGGAAAACAGTCATAATACTTACTGAACCAGAATTACTATCAAAATTCAAAAATCTGATAATATTCATTCAGCCACAAGCCTGTCTGATTTACTCATTAGTATCTTTTTTCTGATAAGCTAGCAAGTTTTCCCTTTTTCCCTTCATAATACCAGCAGAGATGTATTTGTTCCAGGAATGTATTTCTTGGAATTCACCAAGAAATCCATCAGCATCTCTCCCCAGGTGATGCCTTTGTTCTTGTTGGCATCTCTGTAAGATAATGCAACAGGCTGAATTGTCTTTCACCCAAGCAGATCATGGAGATTTGGCCTAGTGTTATGCTTGCCTCCCTTCTTCTCAGTATGGCACTGGGCACACTTCTGAAGAAAAATCTTCTTGCTCTTCTCAACATCACCCATATTTAAGTTGTTCTGTCTCCTTATGTGACCAAGAGGTTCCTGCTCACAAGCAGAACATCCTTCTAAGTCTCTGCATTGTCACCCTATAGTAGATAGGAGTGTTTGTTTTGGGCGAACCTATAACTATTATCAGGCTTTCCAGGTTGCTCAGTGGTGAAGAATCTGCCTGCCAATGCAAGAGACGTGGGTTCAATCCCTGGGTCAGGAAGATTCCTTGGAAGAGGAAATGGCAACCCTCTCCAGCATTCTTGTCTGGAAAATTCCATGCACAGAGGAACCCTGTGGGCTATAATCCATATAATCAAAAAGAGTTGGACACAACTGCACACTCAGATGAACCGCAGCTGTTATCCGAGCTTTGCTTTTGGCTCAGTGGTAAAGAATCCACCTGCCAGTGCAAGAGATATGAGTTTGATACCTGAGTCAATAAGATTTCCTGGAAAAGGAAATAGTAACCCATCCCAGTATTCTTGCCTGGAAAATCCCTTGGACAGAGGAGCCTGGCAGGTTACATTCTATGAGGTCCCAAAAGAATTGTACATGACTTAGCAACTAAACAACAATAGCTATTATCTATGAAGAATGGTAAAGTTTTCAAGTTAGAGAAAGAGAAGGTCTGAGCCCCACTTCTTTAATAATGTTAAAAATCTAGAGAATATCATAATTATTTCAGATTTTCCAGAAATCCTTTCTTTTTTTAACTACTGGATCTGGAATGAAATATTTGTCCATAGCCAGAATTGATTCATTAAAGGGAGTTTGATAAGATACTCTTCTTGTCTATATACTTCTGTTACAAAGGAGGTAAGAGCTAATTCTTTCAAACAAAGGATAGGTCAACTGAGAGTAAATAGTGTGAGTGTGGTGAGTAAGAACCAGATGAGTTTTTGTGTCACTTACTCTGAGTCAGGTAGTGTTCACATGTGGGATGAGACAGTAGGATTACTCCCATGGAATGCTGGCAAATGTTAGCAGAGAATGATGTTCACAAAGTCCTCCCCTGGCCAACAGGGCAACCACAGTATGAGAAATGGACATAACTGTCTTATACTCGTGGTGTTCAAGAGGGGGGTTCTGTCAGGACATTTTAAGAAATGGTTGATTGGTTAATGACTCCATTGCTACTGAATAATGATGTTTATTTGTTAGTTTCTTCAGTCAGCATTGATTAAAGTCCTTGTTGTCACAAAGCACAGGTTCTAGGAACAGAGCACGACTCAGGGATGACTTCATGAAATTTAACACTTAGGACAGGAATTGGAAAACTATAGCCTGCACCAGCTCCACTTTGCATCATGGTTTTGAGCATAAACTTTTGTTGGAGCACAGCCACACTCACAGGTTATATATCAACTATGCCTGCTTTCATGCTACTCAGCTAAGCTGATTAGTTGTAACAGAGATTGTATGGCCCAGAAAGCCGACAATATTGATGATCTGACCTTTTATAGAAAAAGTTTGATGATCCTACAACTAGGAAGAGCCATACACTAAATTCCTTACACAATCGGTACACAATTGGTCAATCAGATACCTTTGAGTCAAATCCTCATAGTTATTGTCTTAGGGTCACTAAATAAACTGCTTAGGCCTTTAAGCCAGAGTTTTCCAAACTGACTTCCTGCCCTGAAGTGTTGTATTGTTGCTGTTCTTTGAATTCTGGTGTAGGAGGCCACCGCATGGAGCCTGTTTTTTTAATAGAACTCTGCCTGTCTCATCTGGATGTCTGCCTGTGTGTATATCTGAATATTTCCGCAGAAGAAGAAAAGGAGATTCTCATGTAAAATACAAATACACTGACTCTGAATACCCACAACACTGGTCAGTCCAAGTGTGTATGAAATCCCAAGAAAGACAGAGCACAGGGGGTCGAGGCCTGACTCAACCTCTAACCATCCTGGTGCCCTTGGCTAGTGTGTTTGTCTCCCAGAGACCAGCCCTGTCCTGGGAGAGGTCACAAGGAAAGTACACGCCAACCTCCCTCCTGGGGCCTAAGGAGATGCTGGGGTCCTGAGCTTTGGGAGTCTAGAACCTGACAGCAGGGAGACGGTGGGGTCCTCCACATACTCATCGCCTGCATAGCCGTACCCCTTGAAGAAGCAGGAGCCCCTTTCCACTGGGAAGAGCAAGGGCAGATCACTGCTCCCCACATCCACAGAGCCTGGGTCCCCAGGAATGTGTTCATTGGTGTGGTGTAGAGAATCAGCTGCTTCCCTGAGGCAGGGCTTCCCAAGTGTGACAGAGGGATCTATGAGAAAGGTCAAGTGAATCGGTTGTTGGTCATAAATTGACAGAGGGAAAGAATTACTATGAAATTATTTTCCAAGATAGTTTTCCTTCAGCAGATTCTACTTTCAGAATTTATAAAATATTGTACTTGCAACCAGCATGTTCTGACCCTATTTTCAGGATATAAATATGAATAAACATGAAGGTTAGCAATGTATTATATTGCACAATTTTATTTGTTAAAATACCTGAATTCATTGTAGCTTACCACTAAGCCCAGTTCTTCCATCCAAAGGATTATAAATAATAATACCAACTTAATGCTATCACCTGCAGAGACTAGATCACCTTTCCAATGGAGAAACATAACCATCCTATGATGCTGACTTCAGGGAACAGCTCTTCTCATCCTGTGTCCTTCATCCTGCTCGGGATCCCAGGATTGGAGAATTCCCAGTTTTGGGTTGCCTTTCCATTCTGTGCCATGTATGTTGTGGCTCTAGTCGGCAATATCACGCTCCTTCATGTAATCCGAACTGACCCCACCTTGCATGAGCCCATGTACCTCTTTCTGGCCATGCTGGCTATCACTGACCTGGTCCTCTCCACTTCCACACAACCTAAAATGCTGGCCATATTCTGGTTTCACGATCATGAGATTGCATACCATGCCTGCCTCATCCAGTTGTTCTTCATCCATGCCTTTTCTTCAGTGGAGTCCGGATTGCTCATGGCTATGGCTTTGGACCGTTATGTGGCTGTCTGCTTCCCACTGCATTACTCTAGTATCCTGACCCCCTCTGTCGTGGGTAAACTGGGGGCAGGTGTGATGATGAGAGGACTGCTGTGGGTGAGTCCTTTCTGCTTCACGGTGTCCAGGATGCCCTTCTGCCCCAATCGGATCATCCCTCAGTCATACTGTGAGCATATGGCTGTGCTGAAGTTGGTGTGTGCTGACACTAGAGTTAATCGTGCATATGGGCTTTTTGTGGCCTTCTCTGTAGTTGGCTTTGACATTATTGTCATCAGTGTATCCTATGTAATGATTCTGAGAACAGTGTTACAGTTACCCTCAAGTGAAGCCCGGCTCAAAGCTTTTGGCACATGTGCCTCCCATGTCTGTGTCATCTTGGCTTTCTACATCCCGGCTCTCTTTACTTTCCTTACCCACCGCTTTGGACATCATGTGCCCCGAGTAGTACACATCATGTTGGCTATTCTCTATCTTCTGGTACCTCCCATGCTCAACCCCATTGTCTATGGAGTTAGAACCAAACAGATCAGGGACAGGGTTATTCAAGGATGTTGTGGAAAAAAAAACCCTGAGTCAAAGCATAGAACTTCAACCACCCCAATCACCCCACTGATCTGGGAATATAAATGCAGAAGTTTGCCAGGATGTCACATATCATCACAAAGTCATCTCTGTGAACAACTGGCTCAGAGATCAGCCACCCTCCCGAAGGAAGAGGAACACTTTTCAGGATAGCCTGAAAGTAGTGACTGATAATGAATACAAGTTTTACCTATGTTTGATCGCTTACAGTGAATGATGTTGGATTTGTGATCTCCAAAGAAGATTTAGCTTCAGGATCAGGGACCAAGCTTATTCACTCAGAGCTCTTATGTGACAGTTTTATTACAGTGAAAAAGGACAGAGAAATCTTCTGACATAGACATCAGAAGGGGACAGAGAGTGTCCCACTCGTCGCCTTAGCAACTGGTTATTAGAGTAAATCAAAAGAATGTCTCAAGGTCGTGAAGGTCTTACCAGACCCACTCCCACAATATACATTTTAAGATGTCAGGATTATTCAGAAGGTTCTTAAGAAGGAGAAACATATCCTCCAGCAGGATACATTGTTGTAACATAATCATTCTTACAGAGTTTAAGGAAAAACTCCTTGAGCAAGATGAGTTGATTTTTTTTGTGTAATCATTAGCTCTTTGCTTAAAGAAAAAAATATTTTATGTGACTAAGATGAAGGAATGTAGGGAAAAAAAAGTTTGTCCTTTTCTCTTCCTCAAGAGCCCCAGACCCCTTTCTCCTTCTCAGGGACCCCAGACTTCTTATCAACCCTGCCTTTTTTTACTATGCCAAAGCCTTTGACTGTATGGATCACAATAAACTGTGGAAAATTCTTAAAGAAATGGGCATACCAGACCACCTTACCTGCCTGCTGCAAAACCTGTATGCAGGTCAAGAAGCAACAGTTAGAACCACACAAAGAACAATAGATTGGTTCCAAATTGGGAAAGGAGTATGTCAAAGCTGTGTATTATCACCCTGCTTATTTAAATTATATGCACAGTACATCATGTGAAATGCTGGGCTGGATGAAGCGTAAACTGAAATCAAGATTACTGGGAGATATATCAATAACCTCAGATATGTAGATGACACCACCCTTTTGGCAGAAAGTGAAGAAGAACTAAAAAACTTCTTGATGAAAGTGAAAGAGGAGAGTGAAAAAGTTGGCTTAAAACTCAGCATTCAAAAAACTAAGATCATGGCATCCGATCCTATCATCTCATGGCAAATAGATGGGAAAACAATGGAAACAGACAAATGGACAGACTTTATTTTCTTGGGCTCCAAAATCACTGCAGATAGTGACTGCAGCCATGAAATTAAAAGATGCTTGTTCCTTTGAAGGAAAGCCATGAAAATCCTAGGTAGCATATTTAAAAGCAAAGACATCACTTTGCCAACAAAGGTCCACATAGTCAAACATGTGGTTTTGCCAGTAATCATGTATGGATGTTAGAGTTGGACTATAAAGAAGGCTGAGCATCAAAGAATGGATGCTTTTGAACTGTGATGTTGGAGAAGACTCTTGAGAGTCCATTGTACAGGGAGGAGATCAAACCAGTCCATCCTACAGGAAATCAGTCCTGAATATTCATTAGAAGGACTGATGCTGAAGCTGAAACTCCAGTACTCTGGCTACCTGATGCAAAGGATTGACTCATTGGCAAATACTCTGATTATGGGAAAGATTAAGGGCAAGAGGAAAAGGTGGCAACAGAGAATGAGATGGTTGGATGGTATCACTGACTCAGTGGACATGAGTTTGAGCAAACTCTGGGAGATAATGAAGGACAGGGAAGCCTAGCATGCTGCAGTCCATGGGGTCACAAAGAGTTGGACACAACTTACCAACTGAACAATAAGAGCAGGATATTTGCACAAAGGAAATTGCCCTACTGCAAATGTGGCTCCTGGTCCAAATTGGATGCCCTCTCAGATCTTGGATGATGATACTAAACCAGGTTCCTGTGCTATATGCTGCTGCTGCTACTAAGTTACTTCAGTCACGTCCGACTCTGTGCAACCCCATAGATGGCAACCCACCAGTCTCTTCCGTCCCTGGGATTCTCCAGGCAAGAACACTGGAGTGGGTTGCCACCTCCTTCTCCAATGCAGGAAAGTGGAAAGTGAAAATTGAAAGTGAAATCGCTCAGTCATATCCTACTCTTCGTGACCCCATGGACTGCAGCCTGCCAGGCTCCTCTGCCCATGGGGTTTTCCAGGCAAGAGTACTGGAGTGGGTTGCCATTTAGTATATAAACTACTATTTGTCTTTAGCATACCCTAACAACTGTCTAAAGCACTGAAAATGATTGGAACTTACATTCATCTTGGAGACCACAATCAACAGGAAGAACTGAGAAAATGAGTCGTACATTGAAAAGGAGAATTGCTAAAATATGTCAATAAACTAATTGAACTTGGAGTGAGGCTTTGCCAGGTGCCCGCTACATATCAGGGTGGCTCCCAAAAGTAGGCTTAAATTGAGCTCCTTTGAAATAGTGTATGATAAGCCATTTCAATTGTTTGACCAGACAGGGTATCTGTAAATGCTCTGAAATACCTAGCTATAGCTAATTATGTTAAATCTTTGGACATTATAAAATCTCTGTTCATGAGTTTTGCTCTATTATACTAACCTCTGATCTTGAGTAATGGGCTCAAGATCATGCCTTTTCAGTGCCTCATAGAGGGGCTTTAACATGACCGTATAGTTTGGGATTCAAATCCAACAGAACCCTGTCATCCCCTGATATCCTCTCAGTTGTCTGCAGATCTTGGGTGCCCTCATGCCTGGAACTACCTGCTTCCTGTCAGATGAAATACCCTACTGTCCGTGGGAGACGACAAAGACCAGATAGATGACTTGTTTGCATATCTGGGCCTTTTTTTAGGAAACCTTTTGGCCACAACTAGACAAATAGTTCAGGGTTCTGATGGTATTTCACAGACACTTGTCATATGTAAGGTTAGCTATGAGCCAGTTGTCCACATATTAGAGCCTTTCATCCAATATTAAGTTTCTAAGCTTCCAGCTGCCTTTGCAACTGAAGTAGCCTTACATTTTTTTTCTAACCCAGTGATGGAGTCCTCCTTAAAACCCAGAGAGAGCAGCAGGCTGAGGACCAACTGACTGCAAGGTGGACTGGACCATACAAGGCGTTATTCACCATGAGCTCATTTGTCAAACTGCCTGAGATAAAACCCTGGATTCACTATACTCAGATTAAAGCTGTACCTCTGTCTTTGAAAACTCACCCAACTCCCAGGAGGCCTGGGGAACAAGCGGTTTGTGAACCCTTAGAGAACTTAAGATTGCTCTTCAAAAATGATATGTTGAGTTTACAATTTTCTTAGAAATTGGAGAAGGATAGACCAATCTACTTCTTTAATCGTCAACCCAGCATGAGGTTCAAGTAGTTGAGAATTATACTCTACTAAAAATTCTAAACATTATTTCCTGCCTGAGGGTTTATCAGTCAGGCAGAGGGATAGGCCATTATATATGATTATAATGACAAAAGCAACTCTCACAGGTCTTCAAAGATGTTCCAGGGTGTAGAGTGAAAGGAANGAATCTCATGTAAAAATTCAAACACATTCTAGCTCTGAACACTCGCAATACAGGTCAGTCCAAGTGTGTATGAAGTTCAGAGAAAAACAGGACACGTGGGACAGAAGCCTGGCTCAGCCCCTAACCAGCCTGGTGCCCTTGGCTAGTGTGCTTGCCCCACCTTCTAGAGAGCAGTCCTGTGCTGGGAGGGGTTGGGGGAAGGCATAACTGGACCCCTTCCTGGAGCCTCGAGAACACAGTAGGATCCTTGGCTTTGGGAGTCTTGGAAGCTAACAGCAGGGAGATGATGGGGTCAGCTGCATACATATCCCCCATCAGAGAAGCAAGATCCCTCTTCCGGTTGGAAGAGCAAGGACAGATCACTGTTCCCCACATCCTCAGAGCATGGGGCCTCCAGAAACTGATTCCTCATTGTGGTGTAGTGAACCAACTGCTTCCATGAGTTAGGGATTTCCAACAGGGATGAAATGACCTATGTGAAAGTTTAAGCAAATCAGTTTTCAGTTCTTATTAGAAAACAGGGACAGAATTAATATGGTATTATTTTTCAATTTTCCTTCTACATGTTCTTATTTCAAAACATTTTTGTTTCTTAGAAAATATCATGGTTGCAGCTAGTGGTGTGTTCTGACCATATATTCAAGAACATAAATGTAAGTAATGAACACAGATTGGCATCATTTTATATTGCAAAATTTTACTTATTAAAATAGCTGAAGTTATTCTGGTTTGCCATTGAACTTTTACCTTATTATTCAATTCTTATATCTAAATATAGTAAATAATAATAAAGATTTATCTTAATGCTATCTCCTGCAGAGAGTAGATTGCCTTATAAGCCAGAGTGCAATGCTGACTTCAGGGAACAGCTCTTCTCATCCTGTGTCCTTCATCCTGCTCGGGATCCCAGGATTGGAGAATTCCCAGTTTTGGGTTGCCTTTCCATTCTGTGCCATGTATGTTGTGGCTCTAGTCGGCAATATCACTCTCCTTCGTGTAATCCGAACTGACCCCACCTTGCATGAGCCCATGTACCTCTTTCTGGCCATGCTGGCTATCACTGACCTGGTCCTCTCCACTTCCACACAACCTAAAATGTTGGCCATATTCTGGTTTCACGATCATGAGATTGCATACCATGCCTGCCTCATCCAGTTGTTCTTCATCCATGCCTTTTCTTCACTGGAGTCCGGATTGCTCATGGCTATGGCCTTGGACCGTTATGTGGCTGTCTGCTTCCCACTGCATCACTCTAGTATCCTGACCCCCTCTGTCGTGGGTAAACTGGGGGCAGGTGTGATGATGAGAGGGCTGCTGTGGGTGAGTCCTTTCTGCTTCACGGTGTCCAGGATGCCCTTCTGCCCCAATCGGATCATCCCCCAGTCATACTGTGAGCACATGGCTGTGCTGAAGTTGGTGTGTGCTGACACTAGAGTTAATCGTGCATATGGGCTTTTTGTGGCCTTCTCTGTAGTTGGCTTTGACATTATTGTCATCAGTGTATCCTATGTAATGATTCTGAGAACAGTGTTACAGTTACCCTCAAGTGAAGCCCGGCTCAAAGCTTTTGGCACATGTGCCTCCCATGTCTGTGTCATCTTGGCTTTCTACATCCCGGCTCTCTTTACTTTCCTTACCCACCGCTTTGGACATCATGTGCCCCGAGTAGTACACATCATGTTGGCTATTCTCTATCTTCTGGTACCTCCCATGCTCAACCCCATTGTCTATGGAGTTAGAACCAAACAGATCAGGGACAGGGTTATTCAAGGATGTTGTGGAAAAAAAAACCCTGAGTCAAAGCATAGAACTTCAACCACCCCAATCACCCCACTGATCTGGGAATATAAATGCAGAAGTTTGCCAGGATGTCACATATCATCACAAAGTCATCTCTGTGAACAACTGGCTCAGAGATCAGCCACCCTCCCGAAGGAAGAGGAACACTTTTCAGGATAGCCTGAAAGTAGTGACTGATAATGAATACAAGTTTTACCTATGTTTGATCGCTTACAGTGAATGATGTTGGATTTGTGATCTCCAAAGAAGATTTAGCTTCAGGATCAGGGACCAAGCTTAATCACTCAGAGCTCTTATGTGACAGTTTTATTACAGTGAAAAAGGACAGAGAAATCTTCTGACATAGACATCAGAAGGGGACAGAGAATGTCCCACTCGTCGCCTTAGCAACTGGTTATTAGAGTAAATCAAAAGAATGTCTCAAGGTCGTGAAGGTCTTACCAGACCCACTCCCACAATATACATTTTAAGATGTCAGGATTATTCAGAAGGTTCTTAAGAAGGAGAAACATATCCTCCAGCAGGATACATTGTTGTAACATAATCATTCTTACAGAGTTTAAGGAAAAACTCCTTGAGCAAGATGAGTTGATTTTTTTTGTGTAATCATTAGCTCTTTGCTTAAAGAAAAAAATATTTTATGTGACTAAGATGAAGGAATGTAGGGGAAAAAAAGTTTGTCCTTTTCTCTTCCTCAAGAGCCCTAGACCCCTTTCTCCTTCTCAGGGACCCCAGACTTCTTATCAACCCTGCCTTTTTTTACTATGCCAAAGCCTTTGACTGTATGGATCACAATAAACTGTGGAAAATTCTTAAAGAAATGGGCATACCAGACCACCTTACCTGCCTGCTGCAAAACCTGTATGCAGGTCAAGAAGCAACAGTTAGAACCACACAAAGAACAATAGATTGGTTCCAAATTGGGAAAGGAGTATGTCAAAGCTGTGTATTATCACCCTGCTTATTTAAATTATATGCACAGTACATCATGTGAAATGCTGGGCTGGATGAAGCATAAACTGGAATCAAGATTACTGGGAGATATATCAATAACCTCAGATATGTAGATGACACCACCCTTTTGGCAGAAAGTGAAGAAGAACTAAAAAACTTCTTGATGAAAGTGAAAGAGGAGAGTGAAAAAGTTGGCTTAAAACTCAGCATTCAAAAAACTAAGATCATGGCATCCGATCCTATCATCTCATGGCAAATAGATGGGAAAACAATGGAAACAGACAAATGGACAGACTTTATTTTCTTGGGCTCCAAAATCACTGCAGATAGTGACTGCAGCCATGAAATTAAAAGATGCTTGTTCCTTTGAAGGAAAGCAATGAAAATCCTAGGTAGCATATTTAAAAGCAAAGACATCACTTTGCCAACAAAGGTCCACATAGTCAAACATGTGGTTTTGCCAGTAATCATGTATGGATGTTAGAGTTGGACTATAAAGAAGGCTGAGCATCAAAGAATGGATGCTTTTGAACTGTGTTGTTGGAGAAGACTCTTGAGAGTCCATTGTACAGGGAGGAGATCAAACCAGTCCATCCTACAGGAAATCAGTCCTGAATATTCATTAGAAGGACTGATGCTGAAGCTGAAACTCCAGTACTCTGGCTACCTGATGCAAAGGATTGACTCATTGGCAAATACTCTGATTATGGGAAAGATTAAGGGCAAGAGGAAAAGGTGGCAACAGAGAATGAGATGGTTGGATGGTATCACTGACTCAGTGGACATGAGTTTGAGCAAACTCTGGGAGATAATGAAGGACAGGGAAGCCTAGCATGCTGCAGCCCATGGGGTCACAAAGAGTTGGACACAACTTACCAACTGAACAATAAGAGCAGGATATTTGCACAAAGGAAATTGCCCTACTGCAAATGTGGCTCCTGGTCCAAATTGGATGCCCTCTCAGATCTTGGATGATGATACTAAACCAGGTTCCTGTGCTATATGCTGCTGCTGCTACTAAGTTACTTCAGTCACGTCCGACTCTGTGCAACCCCATAGATGGCAACCCACCAGTCTCTTCCGTCCCTGGGATTCTCCAGGCAAGAACACTGGAGTGGGTTGCCACCTCCTTCTCCAATGCAGGAAAGTGGAAAGTGAAAATTGAAAGTGAAATCGCTCAGTCATATCCTACTCTTCGTGACCCCATGGACTGCAGCCTACCAGGCTCCTCTGCCCATGGGGTTTTCCAGGCAAGAGTACTGGAGTGGGTTGCCATTTAGTATATAAACTACTATTTGTCTTTAGCATACCCTAACAACTGTCTAAAGCACTGAAAATGATTGGAACTTACATTCATCTTGGAGACCACAATCAACAGGAAGAACTGAGAAAATGAGTCATACATTGAAAAGGAGAATTGCTAAAATATGTCAATAAACTAATTGAACTTGGAGTGAGGCTTTGCCAGGTGCCCGCTACATATCAGGGTGGCTCCCAAAAGTAGGCTTAAATTGAGCTCCTTTGAAATAGTGTATGATAAGCCATTTCAATTGTTTGACCAGACAGGGTATCTGTAAATGCTCTGAAATACCTAGCTATAGCTAATTATGTTAAATCTTTGGACATTATAAAATCTCTGTTCATGAGTTTTGCTCTATTATACTAACCTCTGATCTTGAGTAATGGGCTCAAGATCATGCCTTTTCAGTGCCTCATAGAGGGGCTTTAACATGACCCTATAGTTTGGGATCCAAATCCAACAGAACCCTGTCATCCCCTGATATCCTCTCAGTTGTCTGCAGATCTTGGGTGCCCTCATGCCTGGAACTACCTGCTTCCTGTCAGATGAAATACCCTACTGTCCGTGGGAGACGACAAAGACCAGATAGATGACTTGTTTGCATATCTGGGCCTTTTTTTAGGAAACCTTTTGGCCACAACTAGACAAATAGTTCAGGGTTCTGATGGTATTTCACAGACACTTGTCATATGTAAGGTTAGCTATGAGCCAGTTGTCCACATATTAGAGCCTTTCATCCAATATTAAGTTTCTAAGCTTCCAGCTGCCTTTGCAACTGAAGTAGCCTTACATTTTTTTTTTCTAACCCAGTGATGGAGTCCTCCTTAAAACCCAGAGAGAGCAGCAGGCTGAGGACCAACTGACTGCAAGGTGGACTGGACCATACAAGGCGTTATTCACCATGAGCTCATTTGTCAAACTGCCTGAGATAAAACCCTGGATTCACTATACTCAGATTAAAGCTGTACCTCTGTCTTTGAAAACTCACCCAACTCCCAGGAGGCCTGGGGAACAAGCGGTTTGTGAACCCTTAGAGAACTTAAGATTGCTCTTCAAAAATGATATGTTGAGTTTACAATTTTCTTAGAAATTGGAGAAGGATAGACCAATCTACTTCTTTAATCGTCAACCCAGCATGAGGTTCAAGTAGTTGAGAATTATACTCTAC
The DNA here is from genome assembly GCA_006410735.1 of Raphicerus campestris. Taxonomy (NCBI): domain Eukaryota; kingdom Metazoa; phylum Chordata; class Mammalia; order Artiodactyla; family Bovidae; genus Raphicerus; species Raphicerus campestris. The sequence goes on along the minus strand of SJYW01029992.1, from coordinate 8,205 downwards.
TAAAAATTCTAAACATTATTTCCTGCCTGAGGGTTTATCAGTCAGGCAGAGGGATAGGCCATTATATATGATTATAATGACAAAAGCAACTCTCACAGGTCTTCAAAGATGTTCCAGCGTGTAGAGTGAAAGGAAGTGAAAGTCGCTCAGTCGGTCCAACTCTTTGCAACCCCATAGATTATACAGTCAATGCAATTCTCCAGGCCAGAATACTGGAGTGGGTAGCCTTTCCCTTCTCCGAGGAATCTTCTCAACCCAGGGATCAAACCCAGGTCTCCCGCATTGCAGGCAGATTCTTTACCAGCTGAGCTCTTGTGAGTGGGTTCTGTTAAAAACTGAATTCCAGAAGCCATTTAGAGCTATTTCTGGTCATGATAGAGTTGGTGGGAGATAAAGCAGAGCTCACAGCGAGTAGTACCCTGTGTCCCAGTCTTCTCTGCTCATCCCAGGGAGCAGTGGGGCTCAGAATCTACAAAGAGTTGGACGGCAAGGTGTGCACCGTGCAGGAGAACCTGACTCAGTGCAGGGTCCAGGTCCAGAGAACATGACTGTCTCCCAGGAAGACTCTGGAAAAGTAAGAAGATTGCCTCCATTCATAAAGCCTCCAGTAAGGAGAGTGGATCTGAACCCCACCCTGCTCCAGCACTATTGTTCTGGGATTTAGTTTTAACTACCCTAAACAGAGTCTAATTTCCCTGAAGCTATTGCTTAGCAAGGATAAGTCTTTATCCCTTTGGGGGTTAAGCAACTTGGATTGAACTGATATTTTACCTAGTGAGTGAGTGTGAAGGCACCAGATTTCCTAGGAACTCAGCAGAAAGTGCAGGGAGGAAAGAGAGGTGCCTCTCACGGGCTCCCACTTCCCACTCAGACTTGTGTCTCCGATCAGCTCTGCTCCTCCATGGTCCATCCAAAAAGAAAATCTGAGAGCTGAAAATCAGAACCAGTAAATGGAATGAGGAAGCTGAGAAGCATCTCTTAGGAAGGAACTTTGGTCTTTGAAAAGGCCAGTGGAGAATCTGGGAAATAGAATCAGCAGAGAGAAACTGGCTTTTGAAAGCAACTATAGTAAATGACTGGCTGAAGCCTGCTTGAGAAGAGAGTCACCACCCCTAAAAGAGTTTGTGGAACAGGTGAGTTCACTATTAAGGCTCATGGGCAGAAGCTGATAAAGAAGCCTTCCTAGAGAAAGACATATCTAATCTGAGATTTCAGAAGAGCAGCCTGGAACCTATTGTGGAGTCATCCAGTCCAGCGACTTAGGAAGGGCCAGGTTCAAATGCAGATCTATCTGTAATTCAGTATACAGTTTCACAGATCTCCTTTTTATCTGCCTTTTTCACTGATGACAGGGCAACAATCTCTGCTGTAACCAACCAGAGTGGGTGTTCCAATCAGTCACTACCTAGCAGAGGCAGTGGTGTGGACCACCCAGAGCACTGGGTGTGGCATTGTGCACTTGGCACGAATTTACTATGTGGTCTTGGGCAAACCATGTAATTGTACTGAGCTCTGTTCTTCTCATTTTAAATACAGATGCAGAAGTTTTGTGACAGAAACAATAAAATGTAAAAGTGTATGGCGTCATGTCTACAAAAAGGGCAAAGCTTTCCACAGTCAATCAAAGAGATCATTGCTCACTCTGATAAATTATATATTTAATCAGACTCTCCACCAGTGCTCAGTGCAGGAATGAAGATGGTACAAGTTATGCTTTTGCTGGTGCATCTGAGGCTCAGTAACTACATCCTCACAAGTGGAGAGTGATATACAGAAGGCAAAAAAGGAGGGAGAGAGCCTGTAGCTCAAACAGAATATATGACTGTTTGCAAAGGTCAGTCTAGGCAGAAGGAAATAAATACACAGTGGGTGTGTATTTCTGAATGTCACTATAAGCCATATAGGAGTATATGTTTTGAGCAAGCCTATAGTTATTACCTAGGTGGGATAGTAACATTTCCAGATTATAGAGTAAGACCTATAGGGTGAGCCCCAATTCTCTCACAATGTTACAAATCTAGAGAAAATCAGAAAGAGGCTCGGTTTATTTCAGATCTTGCAGAAACTCTTTTGAGGAACCTTTCGGGCTGGCTGATACATTTGTCCATAGGTTGTTAAAGGAAAGTAGAAAAGATGTTATTCTTGCCTATATGTTTCTGCTATGAAGCAGGTAAGAATCAATGTTTTCAAGCAAAGACTCAGGTCAAGTGAGATTAAATACTGAAAGGTGTTGGGTAGATAAGAACCAGATGAGTTTTTGTGTCATTGACTCTTAGGTGGTGGTCACCAGAGGGATCAAAGTGTATGAACCCACAGAATACCGGCAGTGTGAGGTACACACTATCCTCCCATGGCCAGCAGGGCAACCACTAGTATAAGAAGAGGGTGTAATTGTCTTGTGAGTCTGGTGACAAAGTGAACATTTGTTAAAACATTTTAAGGTATGGTTAATTGCTTAGTGATTCCATAGCTACTGAATGATGACCTGTATTTGTTACTTTCCTCAGCAAATATTTATTGAATACCTATTCTGTGTCATGCCAGGTGCTAGGAAATTCTAGCACCAAATCCATCTTGCAGCCTATTTTTATAAATAAACTTTTATTGGAAAACAGCCATACACCTATATTTATATATTGACTATATCTGCTTTTATGCCATAATGACTAAGCTGAAGTTGCAACAGAGATTGTATGTTTATGATCTGATATTTTTCAGAAAAAAATTTACTGATCCTGCAAGTAAGAAGAGTCACACCCTAAATGCATTACAAATGCACGATTGGTCCCTCAGCTATCTTCCAGCCCAAATTCTCATGGTACTTGTCATAGGGTCAAAACTAACTCAGTATCTGTGAGTACACTGCTATGGGTCTAGAAGCCTGTCTTCCTACCCTGAAAATTGGCCCAAGTGTTGTGTTGTTTTAATTCAAAAGCAGGGGGCTACAGGTTAGAGCCTATTATTTATAGACCTCTGCCAGTCTCATTGGATATCTGTCTGTCCATATATCTGAATATTTCTACAGAAGGAAAAAATGGTTTGTGAAACTGTTAGTTGCTCAGTCGTGTCTGATTCTTTCTGATACCATGGACTGTAGCTCACTAGACTCCTCTGTCCATGGCATTTTCCAGGCAAGAATGCGTGAGTGGGTAGCCATTCCCTTCTTCAGGGGATCTTCCCGACTCAGGAATAGAACCCAGATCTCCTGCACTGAAGGTAGATTCTTTACCATCTGAACCCCTACATATATTTGTATAACATTTTCTAAAACTCTATAAGTAAATTCCAAAGTTGAGGACAATATAGGACGTTTAAACAGTTTTCAGGGAAATTTTAAACTTCTTTGTAATAAGGTATACCAATTTATACTTCTTCCAGCCATGTAAAAGCAATTTTCACCTCGGGGTCTGTGGCAGACAATATTCTTTTTAGATGTTCACTAATTTGATAACTGAATTTTTTTTTTTTTTTTTTTTACTGTTTCTTCAGAAGATGAACATAGGCCAACCTTGTGGCCATTATCAATCACTTCTTTCTGAGAGTTCTTATCCAGGGTATTCTGAAAATTGTCCCTCTTGCTTCAGGAGGGTGTCAGTCCTCTGACCCAACTGTTCACAGCCACGACTTTGTGACAATTTGTGACATCCTGGCAAAATGCATGCATTTATATCATCAATGTCTTAACAGTGGGGACTTTGGGATGGTTAAAACCCTATGCTTTGAGTTGAGAGTATTTTCTACAACATCCTTGAATAACTCTGCCCTGATCTCTTTGGTTCTAACTCTACAGATGATGAGGTTGAGCATGGGAGGTACCAGGAGATAGAGAACAGCAAACATGACATGTACTACTCAGGGCATATGATGCCCAAATGGTGGGTAAGGAAAGTAAAGGGAGCAGAGGTGTAAAAAACCAAGATAACACAGATATGGAAGGCACATGTGCCAAAAGCCTTGAGCCAAGCTTCACTGGAGGGTAATCCCAGCACAGCTCTCCAAATCATCACACAGGATACACTGATGACAATAACGTCAAAAGTGCTACCATCAAACCTACTCATATGGCTGATGCCAATTCTTAAAGATAAGATATATGTATAGAAAAGGATTCGGGAAATGCATCCAAATGATATAACATTTAAGAATAAGGGTCAGATTTGTGGTATTTTGATTTTTTATTTTTGGGCACCTTTAGGTTTTTTTTTTTTTTTTAATTATCAATGATTGAGGAAGCTTAATTTCAGTATGAGGGAAAAAGTAATTGAAATAACAACAAAAGTGTACAGAAGTTAATTTAGCGCCAAAGCCTAGGGAAGTGCAGTGGACAATCTGAGAATGTGAGGAATTTTGGAAAAAAATCCAGAAAGTTTGAAAGTCTAGGTGTAACATTGTTGCCAGAAATCGCAACTTCTTGAGACTCCTTACAATAAGAATTAGTAGACTAAATGTTGGGCTCTCTTACCAAAATTTGCTGATTCTATGATGACAATGAATTTCAAATGAAGAAGTTCTGGAAAAGAAGAAGGAAAAAGAATCTCTTTGAAGATAACTATGTTGTAGGGTTCATAGTAGCAAGAAAGTACCTAGAAATTTAATTATTTGTGAATATTCAAACCTTTTTAAATTAAAATTTTAAACTAGTCTAGAAAACTACACATCCTTTTTTGTTTTCTTATTTTTAACTTTATTGAGCCACATGTAATATACAAATAGTTGCACATATTTAAGGCATACATTTTGACATAAGGGATTTGGACATAAGCATACACCAGTGATGACATCACCATAATCAAAGTAATAAACACATTTATCACATTTACTGCATTTGTATTTTTGTCCTCACTCACTACTCTCTTGTCAAAGTCAGTGATGAAGAAGGTTCTAAAATCCAGGCTCTTACTTTACTAAAACCAATGTCAGATGAAGGTGCTTTAAGAGAAATCAGGAGTATGTTTGCTTTCTCAGAAAGAAGCAGCTATTGGAGCCTAAAAGTACCTCTGAAAATAAATGAGTATTCTGAAGGACCATTGTCAAAATTCCCAAATTTTAGAGTTGTAAGGAATCATGATTCCATTATCAATAAATCAGTTAATGAAAGTGTGTCTTTATTTCATTTTAAAATTAGCTTTCTGCCTACATAAGTGGGGCAATAAAATGCAAATATATTAATACATAGTTTAATGATTTCTGACAAATGTAAACGTCTGTGTGGTTACCTACCCAATTAAGATATAGAAAATTTCCATCACTTCATAGTCAATAGGGACAGAATGAAGGGATAAGGTAGGTCATTAAATAGTTAATCCCACTAGAGGATTATAAATAGAAAAAAATAGGGGAGAACCCTGTAAGTTAATGATTACTTGAGAAATCAGGTTTACTTAGCCACACAACCATGCAGGCTTGTTTAGCAACAAAGCTATGTGACAGAAGCATGAGACTTGTCCCCAAAACAGTAAAACAGTAGTGACATGAGGCCCACATCCTTCCCAGTGAGCTCAGGAAGTTAGGACATGCTTTTTGCACACATAAAAAGCAATAATTTGTGGACCTAACTTGACCATGTAGGTATAAGAAAACTCCTCTGCTCAACCTGGAGAGAAAAATGATGACGGAAGCATGGCATCAACTCAAGAAAGGCAAAGATGTTCTCCCCTCCTCACTTGTTCTTTGATTATAAAACTATAGCCCAGTAAGTTTCAGGGTTATGGATTTTTTAGTTTTACGAAGAGAATGCACTGATCATAGCAAACATCCTCTTCCAACAACACAAGAGAATACTATACCCATGTACATCAACAGATGATCAATATCAACATCAGATTGATTATATTCTTTGCAGCCAATGATAGAGAGGCTCTATCCAGACAGCAAAAACAAGACCAGGAGCTGATTGTGGCTCAGATTGTGAACTCCTTATTGCCAAATTCAGACTTAAATTGAATAAAGTAGGGAAAACCACTAGACCACTCAGGTATGACCTAAATCAAATCCCTTACAATTTATAGTGGAATTGACAAATAAACTCAAGGGATTAGGTCTGATAGCGTGCCTGAAGATCTATGGATGGAGGTTTGTGACATTGTACAGGAAGCAGCGATCAAGACCATGCACAAGAAAAAGAAATGCAAAACGGCAAAATGATTGTCTGAGGAGGTCTTACAAATAGCTGAGTAAAGAAGTGAAGCAAAAGGCAAAGGGTAAAAGGAAAGATATACCCATTTGAATGCAGAGTTCCAAAGAAGAGCAAGGAGAGATAAGAAAGCCTTCCTCAGTGATCAGTGCAAAGAAATGGAGGAAAACAATAGAACGGGAAAGACTAGAGATCTCTTCAAGAAAATTAGAGATACCAAGGGAACATTTCATGCAAAGATGGTCACAATAAAGGACAGAAGTGGTATGGACCTAACAGAAGCAGAAGATGTTAAGAAGAGGTGGCAAGAATACAAGGAAGAACTATACAAAAAAGATCTCCATGACCCAGATGATCACAATGGTGTGATCACTCACCTAGAGCCAGACATCCTGGAATGCAAAGTCAAGTGGGTATTAAGAAGCATCTCTACAAACAAAGCTAGTGGAGGTGATGGAATTCCAGTTGAGCTATATCAAGTCCTAAAAGATGATGCTGTGAAAGTGCTGCACTCAATATGCCAGCAAATTCGGACACTCAGCAACATCCACAGAACTGGAAAAGGTCAGTTTTCATTACAACCCCTAAGAAAGGAAATGCTGAAGATTGTTCAAACTACCACACAATTGCACTCATCCCACAGCTAGCAAAGTAATGCTCAAAATCTCCAAGCCAAATTTCACCAGTACATGAACTGTGAACTTCCACATGTTCAAGATGGATTTGGAAAAGGCAGAAGAACCAGAGATCAAAGTGCCAACATCCGTTGGATCATTGGAAAAGCAAGAGAATTTCAGAAAAAAAACATCTTCTTCTGCTTTATTGACTAGACTAGAGCCTTTGACCATGTGGATCACAACAAAATGTGGAAAATTCTCAGATATATGGGAATACCAGACCACCTTACCTGCCTCCTGAGAAACCTGTATGCAAGTCAAGAAACAACAGTTAGTACCAGACATGGAAAAACAGATTGGTTCCAAATCGGGAAAGGAGTACTTCAAGGCTGTATATTGTCATCCTGCCACCATTATGGCAGAAAGTGAAGAAGAATTAAAGAGCCTCTTGATAAAAGCAAAAGAACAAAGTGAACAAGCTGACTTAAATCTCAACATTAGAGAAGTTAAGATCATGGCATCCGATTTGATCACATCATGGCAAATAGAGGGGGAAACAATTGAAACAGTGACAGACTTTATTTTCTTGGCCTCCAAAATCACTGCAGATGGAGACTGCAGTCATGAAATTTAAAGATGCTTGCTCCTTGGAAGAAAAGCTATGACCAACCTAGACAGCATATTAAAAAGCAGAGACATTAGTTTGCCAACAAAGTAATGTCAAAGCTTTGTCTGTCTAGTCAAAGCTATGGGTTTTCAAGTAGTCATGTATGGATGTGAGAGTTGGAGTATAAAGAAAATGGGTGCCGAATAATTGGTGCTTCTGAATGTGGTGTTGGAGAAGACTCTTGAGAGTCCCTTGGAGTGCAAGAAGATGCAACCTGTCAATCCTAAAAGAAATCAGTCCTGAATATTCATTGCAAGGAGTGATGCTTAAGCTGAAGCTCCAATACTTTGGCCACCTGGTGTGAAAAACTGACTCATTAGAAAAGATCTTGATGCTGGGAAAGATTGAAGGCAGAAGAAGGGGATGACAGGGGATGAGGTGGCTGGATGGCATTATGCAATGAACATGAGTTTGAGCAAGCTCTGGAAGTTTGTGATGGACAGGGAAGCCTCGACTGCTGCAGTCCATGGAGTCACAAAGAGTTGTACATGACTGAGCGACTGAACTGAACTGAACTGAAAGTTTCAGGGTAAGGCATTTCTCACCCACCCAGCTGTAAACTTCACAAGTGTCTTACTCTAGTAAATCACTTCTTATCTATCACTTTGACCCTCACTGAATTATTTTCTACATTGAGACGTAAAGGTCAGTAGTATTGGAGGTCTTTAGAGCCCTGCTGAATAGTAGCCAGTTTCCGTTTTATTGCCTCTGTAGTCAAACTCTCCCATCCATCCTAAACACACAAATTCTGATCTGATTTCTTCTTGATATTTTTCTCTCCCACTAAA
>SJYW01029985.1:1072528-1091200 GCA_006410735.1 Raphicerus campestris | reverse complement strand
CTTATACACATCTGCACAGGAGAAGAAAGTAAATACGCATTAAACATGTGCTAATGGCTGGCATGCGTGACGTCTGACTGGACAAAACAGAATCATGAAGCAGTGTGCTCTCAGGGCTTTCTGGGGGAAGAAAAGCGTTTGGCTTGGCCCTGGTCCCTGACGATGGCAGGCAGGCAGGCTGTTTCTTGCACAGCTCTGGGCGAGCCATTAATCTGTCAGCGCCAGCATCGTCAGAAATCCCAGCATTAAGACTTAGGAGGGGAAAGAGAGGAGATGTTCAATAGCCAGAAAGGCAGTTTTTTAAACACTTCAGTGAATTCATAATGCTGCACAGGCTGCTGTTAATCCCTTCTCTGAAATTCCTGGTGCAGTGCAACGCCGGACTGGAGTTTATTCATCCTCTTCCACATACGTGGATGGAAACCAGCCCACCTACAAAGGAAAAGCAACCAACACAGCAATGTGACTCTATCCAGCACTTCAAAACGCTCTACAAACAGAGCATTTCATTTTCATAACACCCAGAATTAAGCTGGGGTTTAATGGCCACTGCAGATGAAGAGGATTGGTTTAAACTGCTCCTAAAAGCCCAATAGAGTGAGTGGTAGAAAGGCTGGAATAAAATACGCTTCAACAGTGTTCTAATCTGCGAGGACACAAATATGTAAATTAAGAGGGTCTACTACTTAATGCTCTCTTCTTCTGCTGTAGAAGAAGATATAAAGACAGAGGTCCTATGCCTGCTCTTTCTAATTTAGACCAGTGGCTCTCACAGATATTTTGTGCTCCACATAAAGCTGATGCTCTAGACTTAAAAAGAGGCTTACAGACTCAAAAGAACTGACATGCTCCTAAACCCTTTTCCCAATAGGAAGCCATCAAATTGCCTAAGTAAACTTTGTTTATGTCAGTATCCTACTCACGCAATGCATTTTTCTGGAGTCCCTGTTTTCAGTAAGGAACACCACCCATGTGGAGCCAGGACTCTGGGGGTGGTGACAAGTATAAGGTAGTGAGGGGTTCCCCCCCAGCATCATGGGTGCCAGTGGCTGCCCCGCCCCCTTCATTCACACGATGATCACATTGAGAGGGACGCTCACCCTGCCATTTACTTCTCCTCTCCACCAGCCGTTTGCACTCATCTTCGTGTAAATCTTCACCACATCTCCTTTCAGCAGGGACAGTTCTCGCATATCTCTGGCACAGAAGTCATACCGAGCAATAGCGATGCCCAGCACCTTTGGACTTAACACTGTAAAGAGATGACGGGGCGTCAGAATGGATTTGCACTTTACCGATCATAAGAAGCTAGTCAGATGGATGTTATAGATGCTTCAAGATGCACAACCGTGATTGCGTTACAGACTAGTGATGATGGCAGCAGGGCTTGAAAGCAGCAGAGCTGTTTCAGTCCAGCCAGCGGTGGTCAGGTTCACAAAGCTTAAAGACTCATTATTCGGTTTTCATGTTCTTCATAGGAACTTCCAAACAGGGACTAGTTTTTGTAGTTTGGCAGGAAAAAAATGTTACTATCTAAGTTACTATCTAGGGTGACAGAATCTCAAATAGCTAGCATAAATTTCCTATTGATGGCATAGTAATCCATTTTTACTAGAACCTCTCTGGTAAAAGNTGGGGGGTAGTGGGGGGGTAAAAGTGTTTGCCAGGCAATGAGTCACCTTGCCGGGCAATTTAAGACAAGTAATGCTGGACCTTTTCAGTAAGCTGCCCCAGTGGCAGAACTCCCATTTTCTTCATGCTGAAGAAAGCAAAATTAAACTTCTGCTTCTTTGTACCATCAAAAATTCTGGAGAATGGCACAGGAGAAGAAAGTAAATACGCATTAAACATGTGCTAATGGCTGGCATGCGTGACGTCTGACTGGACAAAACAGAATCATGAAGCAGTGTGCTCTCAGGGCTTTCTGGGGGAAGAAAAGCGTTTGGCTTGGCCCTGGTCCCTGACGATGGCAGGCAGGCAGGCTGTTTCTTGCACAGCTCTGGGCGAGCCATTAATCTGTCAGCGCCAGCATCATCAGAAATCCCAGCATTAAGACTTAGGAGGGGAAAGAGAGGAGATGTTCAATAGCCAGAAAGGCAGTTTTTTAAACACTTCAGTGAATTCATAATGCTGCACAGGCTGCTGTTAATCCCTTCTCTGAAATTCCTGGTGCAGTGCAACGCCGGACTGGAGTTTATTCATCCTCTTCCACATACGTGGATGGAAACCAGCCCACCTACAAAGGAAAAGCAACCAACACAGCAATGTGACTCTATCCAGCACTTCAAAACGCTCTACAAACAGAGCATTTCATTTTCATAACACCCAGAATTAAGCTGGGGTTTAATGGCCACTGCAGATGAAGAGGATTGGTTTAAACTGCTCCTAAAAGCCCAATAGAGTGAGTGGTAGAAAGGCTGGAATAAAATACGCTTCAACAGTGTTCTAATCTGCGAGGACACAAATATGTAAATTAAGAGGGTCTACTACTTAATGCTCTCTTCTTCTGCTGTAGAAGAAGATATAAAGACAGAGGTCCTATGCCTGCTCTTTCTAATTTAGACCAGTGGCTCTCACAGATATTTTGTGCTCCACATAAAGCTGATGCTCTAGACTTAAAAAGAGGCTTACAGACTCAAAAGAACTGACATGCTCCTAAACCCTTTTCCCAATAGGAAGCCATCAAATTGCCTAAGTAAACTTTGTTTATGTCAGTATCCTACTCACGCAATGCATTTTTCTGGAGTCCCTGTTTTCAGTAAGGAACACCACCCATGTGGAGCCAGGACTCTGGGGGTGGTGACAAGTATAAGGTAGTGAGGGGTTCCCCCCCAGCATCATGGGTGCCAGTGGCTGCCCCGCCCCCTTCATTCACACGATGATCACATTGAGAGGGACGCTCACCCTGCCATTTACTTCTCCTCTCCACCAGCCGTTTGCACTCATCTTCGTGTAAATCTTCACCACATCTCCTTTCAGCAGGGACAGTTCTCGCATATCTCTGGCACAGAAGTCATACCGAGCAATAGCGATGCCCAGCACCTTTGGACTTAACACTGTAAAGAGATGACGGGGCGTCAGAATGGATTTGCACTTTACCGATCATAAGAAGCTAGTCAGATGGATGTTATAGATGCTTCAAGATGCACAACCGTGATTGCGTTACAGACTAGTGATGATGGCAGCAGGGCTTGAAAGCAGCAGAGCTGTTTCAGTCCAGCCAGCGGTGGTCAGGTTCACAAAGCTTAAAGACTCATTATTCGGTTTTCATGTTCTTCATAGGAACTTCCAAACAGGGACTAGTTTTTGTAGTTTGGCAGGAAAAAAATGTTACTATCTAAGTTACTATCTAGGGTGACAGAATCTCAAATAGCTAGCATAAATTTCCTATTGATGGCATAGTAATCCATTTTTACTAGAACCTCTCTGGTAAAAGCTTCACATTTTTATGCTCAACCGAGACTCAAAACAATTACCTTTTTTTTTTTTCTTTTTTCCTCTGAAAGGCTCCTACTGAATCCATGTCATCACTTCTAGTCAAATGGCATCTCCTCCCCCAAAACAGCCTTTTTTTAAGTTAAAACTATCTACAGACAGTTACTCTGTTATATATAATTTCACTTGTAAAGAAGCTTAAATCATGTTTCATGGAGAAAAATAATAAACACCATCCATGTATCTTCTTTGTTTCAAACAAATCTTATAGAACTGCCCTGGTGGCTCAGATGGTATAGAAAATCTTTACTGAAATACATAACCAAAAACAAGATTCAGGGTGTTCGCCTCCTATACTTAGATTTTTTTTCAATGGTAGGAGAGGAGCTAACCCCTTCTTTGCCCTCATCTCCTTGTCCTGAAAGGAAAACTAAGTTCAAGCTGGACATCTGTTCGTCTCTGGTGTTTCAGAACACATTTCATATTAACATCTCTACCTGTTGCTCCCTGGAGTTATAAAGTATTTTCAATTATATTTTCAGTGATTCTGAGAATCACTCACCTGGGATTGGTAACTTTATAAACCTTAAACGGTAGAGAAACTGAAGTACAAGAAAGGAAAAAAAAATGGGGATTGCCATACATCATATTTTTTTAACAGTTCCCAGTGTCTAGACAGCTACAGTTATGACTGTCACCCTGGAAAAGTGTGCCCTCTTGGAGACTGGGATCTCTGGCCTATTTTCCAGAGCTTTGCAATGATAGAAATTTTTTAGTCTCCAGGTGTCCATCATAAGATAAACGAATGGCAATGCTGTAGATTTCAGAACTGTAAAGGGAGCAAAAATAGGTCATTTTATTTTACTATTCGGACACAAACCACTTTAATAGTTTCCTTACTGAAAACCATCCCATTACCGGGGCACTACTCTTAGAGTCGTGCACATAAAAACACCCCAGTGATGGAAAAACCCATCATCAACTTAACTGTGCAACCTTGTACAGTTCTCTTAACCCCTCTGGGCCACATTCTTCTCACCTATAAAATGAAAGGTCTATACCAGATGACTTGCAAGGGCCTTCTAGTACTATATTTGATTATTCCATTGGGACTTACAGGTTAATTTTTTTAAACCTGTAAGAAAACATACTTTATTCAGTCATCATGTACTCCCTACATGTCACATAAACAGCCTTTACATTCTCTGGCTAATGAAAGAAATTAAAATTAGAATGCCCTGCACAAGCAGATGAACAGTCATCCTTCCAAGCAATATGAACTAAATTCTATTCTTATATTTGGAGATACAGTTGGGATTTTGGTCCTATTTATTTTCTTAATGGAAAGACACGAACACTGGCTTTTCCCAACTAAAATTTCTGATCCTCAAGAAAACTAGTTTTATAAGGCACTTCATTCTCCCTTTATACTTTCACCTCTCAATTGTTTCTAACTGATGAAAGAAAAAATGTCTTGCTGAAATATAACATGAGCACACACATAAAACTAGAGGGTTGGAACGTCAAGACAAACGATGATTTGATGACAGAGAAAAGGAAAGTGCATGGCGGGAATGTGACTGGAGGGGCTGTTTGTGAGGAAATGTATCTACATGAGAAGCCATACACAGAAGTCAAAATACTTGCAAACAAAAGCTAGTTGAAAAGACATATAAAAGCAGTAAAGCAGTACCTGACCAGAAAGGAGTGGAAGAAGGGGGGACAAAGCTGTAGTCTGGTGGAGTTACAAAAGAAAACCCACAGAACAAAGAAGGGGCTTAGAGAAGGAAAGAAAAAGAGAGAAGCAAATAACATTTAGGTGTTGGCAAAACATATCTTGACACAGCTATTTCGTTGTCTATAACCTTAAGAAAATTGTCACATCCAAGTTGAAATATCAAGCTTCATTTTCACCCATTTGTCTCCTATCACCATTTCTAAATGAAGAACAAGCCAGATTTTTACATTTTGATTGACATTAATGCAACTCAGAGCGATCCATCTCTTTACAGGTGAACACAGCATACTCCTCCACGCTGCCACTGTTGAACCCCTTCCACCCAGTGATGGCCTTCTCTTGATGTGGTGCACAATTCCTACTTTGTCACATCAGTGGAGATGGCGATCAGGTAAATTCTTAATGTAATACGCTTCACATTATAACGATATAAAGAGCCTATAGGGTGGCATCAATGAAATATGCAGAACCCATTGAAAATTCAAAGAAATCACTCATAAACTTTGTTAGGAACCACCCTCGTCCTCCAAACAAGCAAGTGCATGGTAGCTTATTTCCAAAAATAAAATATCTGGAAAAGAGAGTAGATATATCCCCCCAGCTGTAAGAATGTACAGAAAATTATGCTTTTAGATGCTCAAAAACCTCTCACTTTACTTCTAATAATCAGGGCTAAAATTATCAAATGGTTTGCAAGTATCAGATGCCATGCTCAGTGTTTTATATTTATTTAATTATCACCAAAACTCAGAGGAAGATACCCATAATATTTCTTCTTCATATTTGAGAACAACCTAGACTCAAAGCTACACAGTGTGACTCGAGTCAGGGCTCTTCACTGCTGCCTACTCTGCATCTGTCCTTCTGCTTCAGGTGCCACCTTAGACAGTTGTGAAACTCTCCCTGCTGATGCCAAGGTGCCACTGTAATAGAAAAGGAAGTGTGATTGTAAACTTTCTCCCAATATGTATTCTCCCCGTAAGCCATGTAATAAGTTATTTGGTTGAGCTATGTTTGCCCAGAGACTCTATCACTAAGTTCTTGCTACTGGGATGGGATGTTAGTAAAAGTATCGTGAGGCATCTTTCCTGGGAAGGCAGCTGGCACACATCTTCACCCTTCTTTTGTTCTTTATTCTGCCCTGCTGTCTGGAATGCAATAGCTGCCATCCTGGTTCTTGAGAAGGCAGACCTCACCTTAAGGATGAACTTGAAAGAGTCTGGGTTATTAACATATTCTTGTACCTAAGAATAGCAGTAGCTCATTAAGGGGATGCTTAGATTCCAACCAAACAGACCGGGCAGAGGAACTGAAAGGAGGGCTTCAGTGGTTCTTGGGTTCATATATAAGTTGATGCATGCATGACACTTTTTCATAAGTGGCCTCCCATATTTAATCTACCCTGAAGTGTATCCTTGTTGATAATCAAGGTTCTCTTCTAGTCCACTGCATGTTCCAAGCTACACTTTTTTTTTAAATATAGCAGTATGTGCCCATACAACTAATTTTATAATCCGTGCAATTGACTTTATATTACCATGCAATGTAACTGGTTTGTTTGATTTCGAGGTCATATTCTATCTATTGTTAAAGAGAGGAAAGGACGCTATCTCTAACTGAATGAGGAAAATGGCACCCTAACTCTACTGTTGGCAGAAAATCTGGTTTCAAGATTCCTATCCAGTGTTTGGGAGAACTCTTCATTCTACTCATTACTTCTAAGTGTCCATGCTTGATTCTCTCTCTGGGACTATTTATCCATGGAGTACTAAAAAGAAGTGGTATTTCCCCAAAATTTCTAATGAAGGTAATTCAAGTCAAGAGTCTGAAAGATAACAAAAGATAAGTTAACTCTAGAAGGAAGAAATAAGAAATCAATGAAAACACAACTAAATGGTACTTAAATCTCAAATTTAGGGAGATAGCGCCTCCTCCTATTCACTGAGCTCATCTTTGCTCACTTAACTGCTCAACTTCCAGCAAAAAACGGCACAACACAAAGGAGAGAACAATGAAATCTGTTCATGTCTTGTTGCCCAGGATCCGTGAGAGCCATAATCGATCAATGATATTCCTACAACAACTATCTTTTTTTTTCTGAGATGCTGAACAGCTATTAAATACATGGCATTAACCATACCACAGGCCTGAGGAATCTTCTCAGGAGAAAAACTGATTAACCTCTTAGATCCCAATATGTAGCTCTCAGCCAAACATTGTAAGTCCTGGTAAGATGCTTTCTAGTTTTCACACATTGTAGCATGGCTTATTGTTGTTACTCTTTCTACATATCAATTTTCACTGTCTTTGGGTCCTAAATTCTTGTATGCTGGCAAAACAGCATTTGAATGCCTGGCACCTACAGAGATAAGAGTGTAAAATGTGTCTCCCTAGTGAAGCATGGACTTAAATCTAAATGTAAGCAATGTCAGAATAAAGTATTTGATAAAGATATTTTGTGAAATGGTTTAACCTATAAAACATTTATGCCCATAGTGAGACTATATCCATCTATTTCTACACACACATACAGACAGACGTTTTCTACATCATATTCCTCCAACTGTACCAAGATGCTAATGTAAGAATTATTGGTAGGTGCATATCCTGGAATGGACTAGAAACAGCTGAATAACAGTGACATTCAAATGGGGACATTGAGGGATTATAACCTCCCATTCCTTTTACTTCTTGGCCTAAAATTCATTCACCACCTAGTACTATAGGGAGCCTGGTGCTAGTATATCACATTATTCCAGGAACCTTCTTAAAAGAACTTTTATTCATATCTGTATCCACTGGGATAATAATAAAAATCTGTGTTGAGACCTTTTTCATTAAAAGAATCATTTGCAAACTGCATGCCTTAGTTTAGGGCCTAACTTTCCTCCTTCCTCAAATACTTTCAACTCCTTATTAGCACAGATGGAGAACACTGCTCAGAGAGACCATCACAGCCAGGTAGGTCTCTCTGGTTAACTTCATATGATACCTGGCATTTACGTGGGCTAATGGTTATGGAACATTAGCAAATAAGTGGCTCANTTATTAGCACAGATGGAGAACACTGCTCAGAGAGACCATCACAGCCAGGTAGGTCTCTCTGGTTAACTTCATATGATACCTGGCATTTACGTGGGCTAATGGTTATGAAACATTAGCAAATAAGTGGCTCATAAGCATCTGCCTCCAATGCGGGAGACCTGGGTTCGATCCCTGGGTCAGGAAGATCCCCTGGAGAAGGAAATGGTAACCCGCTCCAGTATTCTGTCCTGGAGAATCCCACAGATGGAGAAGCCTGGTAGGCTACAGTCCATGGGGTTGCAAAGACTTGGACGTGACTGAGCGACTTTGCTTCACTTCACTTCACTTCATAGTCTAGTGACTTGATAGATCTCATTAGGAGTTATTAAAACTACAGTCAAATATTAACTCTTCCAAGTTAAAACTTGAAATACTGACATTTTCTAATAGAAACAGAAGCTATTGGCATAACCATTATAAACTGACTGGCAAATAACTACTGAATATTATTCAGTTCTGAGACGTGACTGAGAGGACAGAGCCACAGAAGTGTCAATTAAAAAAGGAACACAATGTTCACCATAGAATAAAAAGTACTAGTGAACTGGTATCGACACATATATTTCTATTGTCAAGATTAGCTTAGCATTGCTTTAAAATGTTATGCCTCTGCCTTGATGAGGCTGTTTGTGTTCATGAGCAAATGAAAATCCACTCGATTTTCAATAACATTTGAAATTTGTACACTGCAGACACCAAGCTCAATCAACACTTGTCCTTAAGGTATTTATTATCAAATCAAAGTATTTTTGAACTACCACTTAATTATCCATCATTTGTATAACTGAAGATGAGGCTAAGCATTTGGCAATTATTCTCTGGGGCAGGAATTACCTAATGCTGAGCCTTGAGTTGGAACAACCACAGGTGTCACACTCATTTATGTTAACAAAAATAAAGTTATCAGTAAAAAATATCAGACAGTTGTAGCAATGGTACCATCATCAACACAGCTGTCCCTGAGTTTGGGCCCGGTAGTGGCCTAGAGATTTTCCTGAAGAACTATGTTCCTATGTGGACCCACTATGAAGGATCCAGGAATTCCTTTTACCAGGATCTACAGATGGTCTAGCAACAGAAAACAGGTTCAGAATTTAATGAATATTTAAATTTGTAATCCTTAACCTTAGTTTTATTTTGGAACCTAGTCATGTCTTCTTAAACTTGCAGCAAATTTCATAGACATAGTATCAAATATCTGTTCTCCCAATCTCCCTCAAATACGCAGTGTTTATTGTGTATTTTATATATTGTCACTGAAGAAACTAATTCAGATTGGCTGAATTATGACAGTAACCTAGCAGGACTTTCTGACACATCAGATGTGGATAGAATAGCAAGAGAATATTCTAAGATGACTGTAAAGTTTTTGGCTTAAGCAACTGGAAGATTGGAGATTTTTTTTTTTTAGGGAAGTATTCAAATGGAGCCTAAATTCTACTCACAGCACTATCTGAGTGATTTCTGTATCTCAGTATCAATTCTCTCTTCATTATATATAATATTGGTTTTATTTAATTGAATGCTGACATCTGGTAAAGGAACAAATCTCCTCTAACCTAAAATTCAAAGATATGACAAGGAGTGAATACTGTGAATATAAACAGCTACTCGGTATTCAATACTGCACAGTCTAAATATATAAAGCCATTAATGAGAAAAACTGAGTATAATAAGGCCTTATTGTTATGGAAAATGNTGTATAAGAGACAGGATACAACAAGGAGTGAATACTGTGAATATAAACAGCTACTCGGTATTCAATACTGCACAGTCTAAATATATAAAGCCATTAATGAGAAAAACTGAGTATAATAAGGCCTTATTGTTATGGAAAATGAGATCATTTGACATTTCAGGGGACTCCAGATTATTTACAGGCATCTAGTTTACCAAGATGTGAACATGATTCTAAATGCTTACTCTTTAAGACAGAGCATCAGACTTCAGAAGAGCTTACAAATTAGTGATGAGAGTTGATACTGAGATTCAGAAATCACTCATCTTAGATAGTGCTGTGAGTAGAATTTAGTCTCCATTTGAGTACTTCCCTAAAATAAAAAAAAATCTCCAATCTTCCAGTTGCTTAAGCCAAAAACCTTACAGTCATCTTAGAATATTCTCTTGCTATTCTATCTCACATCTGATGTGTGAGAATGTCCCGCTGGGTCACCATCATAATACTGGGTTGGCCAAAAATTTCGTTCAGATTTTTCCATAAGAGATTATACAAAAACCTGAATGAACATTTTGAGGGAGTGAGTGAGTGAAGTTGTTCAGTCGTGTCCGACTCTTTGCGACCCCATGGACTATAGCCTACCAGGCTCCTCCATCCATAGGATTCTCCAGGCAAGAATACTGGAGTAGGTTGCCATTTCCTTCTCTAGAGGACCTTCCCGACCCAGGGATCAAACCCGAGTCTCCTGCATTGGAGGCAGACGCTTTAACCTCTGAGCCACCAGGGAAACCACACATTTAGCCAAGCCGGTATATCACCTGTCTGGATGCGTGTTGGTCCAGGCTGCCGAACTGCTGCATAAGCCTCCTGCCTGGTCTCCCTGCTTCTGCACTGTTGCTGCACTCATGTGCTCCGTGGCTTCCGTCTGTTCTTGGCAATCCTATGGACTGTACCCAGCCAGGCTCCCTAGAACAGTCCTATCACAGCCAGACCACCTTTCCCTCTGTTTAAATCCTTCCAGTGGCTTCCCTTTTCTCCCAGAGTAAAAGAGTCTTCCACAGCTGCACATAGGCTGATCTGCTCTCTGTCTCCATCTCTGCTGCTCCGTTCACGTTGCACACGTCATTTATGCGCCTTCCTTTGCACTGGCTCCTCTGTGCGCACTTCCTTCAGTTTTTACTCAACAGTTACTTTCACAGTGAGGCCTACCCCAATGCCCCATTAAAGAGCCATGGACACATACCAGTTGTGCGATGTGGTACAGAGAAAAACCTGAGATTATTGCGGGGGGGTTGGGTGGGGAGTGATATACAAGCAAAGAAGTAGTTAAGACGGTACACAGTCCCCTAAATTCCCACTGTCCTACTGCTGAGGATGAGCATGGAAGTTCTGCCCGTGCCATGGTCAAAGTTCAGTAGCCTCCTCTTCAGATGGATTAGGGTATTTATGTGAGTTTATAATAGTAGAAACTCCCCATTTACTACGGACCAGATATTTGTGACCCCCTCACCATCCCCCAAATTCACATGTTCAAACTTAATGCCTCATGTGATGGCGCTAGGAAGTGAGGCTTTGCAGAGGTGCTTAGGTCATGAGAATGAAGCCCACATGAACGGGATTAGTGCTCTTATAAAAGCAGTCCCACAGAGCTTCCTCATTCCTTTCCACCAACTGAGGACATACAGCACCTTCTGTGAACCAGAGAGCAGGTCTTTACCAGATACCAAATCTGTCAGCACCTTCACCTTGAACTTTGCAACATCCAGAAGCAGGAGCCATGCATTTCTAGGGTTTATAAGACACTTGGTCTATGGTATTTTGTTACAGCAGCCCAGAGAGACTATAGCACTGGGCATCCAAGTGACCTTGTTAGGATGGGGAGCTTGTGAAGCCAGCAGCTGTTCTACTATGAAGAAAAGTCAAAACTGCTGAACCAGCTCTCTACTAAACAACCAAAAGGAAGAAAAAGGAATCTCTAGTTTTGTCCATCACCTGACGACCTCAATTAAAATCATAAACCACTCTCAGAACCCCTGAGTAGCATTACACTGTTAAATTATTTTTCCAGAACATTCACCAACTTCTAGTATCAGTTCAGTTCAGTCACTCAGTCATGTCCAACTGTTTGCCACCCTATGGACTGCAGCATGCCAGGCTTCCCTGTCCATCACCAACTCCCAGAGCTTGCTCAAACTCATCCCCATCAAGTCAGTGATGCCATCCAACCATCTCATCCTCTGTCATCCCCTTCTCCTGCCTTCAACCTTTCCNATCACAGCCAGACCACCTTTCCCTCTGTTTAAATCCTTCCAGTGGCTTCCCTTTTCTCCCAGAGTAAAAGAGTCTTCCACAGCTGCACATAGGCTGATCTGCTCTCTGTCTCCATCTCTGCTGCTCCGTTCACGTTGCACACGTCATTTATGCGCCTTCCTTTGCACTGGCTCCTCTGTGCGCACTTCCTTCAGTTTTTACTCAACAGTTACTTTCACAGTGAGGCCTACCCCAATGCCCCATTAAAGAGCCATGGACACATACCAGTTGTGCGATGTGGTACAGAGAAAAACCTGAGATTATTGCGGGGGGGTTGGGTGGGGAGTGATATACAAGCAAAGAAGTAGTTAAGACGGTACACAGTCCCCTAAATTCCCACTGTCCTACTGCTGAGGATGAGCATGGAAGTTCTGCCCGTGCCATGGTCAAAGTTCAGTAGCCTCCTCTTCAGATGGATTAGGGTATTTATGTGAGTTTATAATAGTAGAAACTCCCCATTTACTACGGACCAGATATTTGTGACCCCCTCACCATCCCCCAAATTCACATGTTCAAACTTAATGCCTCATGTGATGGCGCTAGGAAGTGAGGCTTTGCAGAGGTGCTTAGGTCATGAGAATGAAGCCCACATGAACGGGATCAGTGCTCTTATAAAAGCAGTCCCACAGAGCTTCCTCATTCCTTTCCACCAACTGAGGACATACAGCACCTTCTGTGAACCAGAGAGCAGGTCTTTACCAGATACCAAATCTGTCAGCACCTTCACCTTGAACTTTGCAACATCCAGAAGCAGGAGCCATGCATTTCTAGGGTTTATAAGACACTTGGTCTATGGTATTTTGTTACAGCAGCCCAGAGAGACTATAGCACTGGGCATCCAAGTGACCTTGTTAGGATGGGGAGCTTGTGAAGCCAGCAGCTGTTCTACTATGAAGAAAAGTCAAAACTGCTGAACCAGCTCTCTACTAAACAACCAAAAGGAAGAAAAAGGAATCTCTAGTTTTGTCCATCACCTGACCACCTCAATTAAAATCATAAACCACTCTCAGAACCCCTGAGTAGCATTACACTGTTAAATTATTTTTCCAGAACATTCACCAACTTCTAGTATCAGTTCAGTTCAGTCACTCAGTCATGTCCAACTGTTTGCCACCCTATGGACTGCAGCATGCCAGGCTTCCCTGTCCATCACCAACTCCCAGAGCTTGCTCAAACTCATCCCCATCAAGTCAGTGATGCCATCCAACCATCTCATCCTCTGTCATCCCCTTCTCCTGCCTTCAACCTTTCCCAGCATCAGGGTCCTTTCCAAGGAGTCAGTTCTTTGTGTCAGGTGTCCAAAGTATTGGAACTTCAGCTTCAACATCAGTCCTTCCAATGAATATTCAGGACTGATTTCCTTTAGGATGGACTGGTTGGATCTCCTTGCAGTCCAAGGGACTCTCAAGAGTCTTCTCCAACACCACAGTTCAAAAGCATCAATTCTTCAGCACTCAGCTTTCTTTATGGTCCAACTTTCACATCTATACATGAGTACTGGAAAAACCATAGCTTTGACTAGACAGACCTTTGTTGGCAAAGTAATGTCTCTGCTTTTTAATATGCTGTCTAGGTTCATCATAGCTTTTCTTTCAAGAAGCAAGGGTCTTTTAATTTCATGGCTGCAGTCTCCATCTGCAGTGATTTTGGAGCCCAAGAAAATCAAGTCTGTAACTATTACCATTGTTTCCCTATCTCTTTGCCAGAAGTGATGGACTGTATGCCATGATCTTTGTTTTTTGAAAGTTGAGTTTTAAGCCAGCTTTTTCCTCTCTCCTTTTTCATTTTCATCAAGAGGCTCTTTAGTTCCTCTTCCCTTTCTGCCATAATGGTAGTGTCATGTGCATACCTGAGGTTATCCATATTTCTCCCAGCAGTCCTGATTCCAGCTTGCAGTTCATCCAGCCCAGCATGATGTACTCTACTTATAAGTTAAATAAGCGGAGTTATAATATACAGCCTTGATGTGCTCCTTTCCCAATTTGGAACCAGTCTGTTGTACCATGTCCTGTTCTAACTGTTGCTTCTTGACCTGCATACAGATTTCTCAAGAGGAAGGTCAGGTGGTCTGGTATTCCCATCTGTTGAAGAATTTTCCACAGTTTGTGGTGATCCACACAGTCAATGGCTTTCGTGTAGTCAATAAAGGAGAAGTATATGTTTTCCTGGAATTCTCTGGCTTTTTCTGTGATCCAGTGGATATTGGTAATTTGATCTCTGATTCCTCTGCCTTTTCTAAATCTAGATTGAACATCTGGAATTTCTCAGTTCATGCACTGTTGANGGACATACAGCACCTTCTGTGAACCAGAGAGCAGGTCTTTACCAGATACCAAATCTGTCAGCACCTTCACCTTGAACTTTGCAACATCCAGAAGCAGGAGCCATGCATTTCTAGGGTTTATAAGACACTTGGTCTATGGTATTTTGTTACAGCAGCCCAGAGAGACTATAGCACTGGGCATCCAAGTGACCTTGTTAGGATGGGGAGCTTGTGAAGCCAGCAGCTGTTCTACTATGAAGAAAAGTCAAAACTGCTGAACCAGCTCTCTACTAAACAACCAAAAGGAAGAAAAAGGAATCTCTAGTTTTGTCCATCACCTGACGACCTCAATTAAAATCATAAACCACTCTCAGAACCCCTGAGTAGCATTACACTGTTAAATTATTTTTCCAGAACATTCACCAACTTCTAGTATCAGTTCAGTTCAGTCACTCAGTCATGTCCAACTGTTTGCCACCCTATGGACTGCAGCATGCCAGGCTTCCCTGTCCATCACCAACTCCCAGAGCTTGCTCAAACTCATCCCCATCAAGTCAGTGATGCCATCCAACCATCTCATCCTCTGTCATCCCCTTCTCCTGCCTTCAACCTTTCCCAGCATCAGGGTCCTTTCCAAGGAGTCAGTTCTTTGTGTCAGGTGTCCAAAGTATTGGAACTTCAGCTTCAACATCAGTTCTTCCAATGAATATTCAGGACTGATTTCCTTTAGGATGGACTGGCTGGATCTCCTTGCAGTCCAAGGGACTCTCAAGAGTCTTCTCCAACACCACAGTTCAAAAGCATCAATTCTTCAGCGCTCAGCTTTCTTTATGGTCCAACTTTCACATCTATACATGAGTACTAGAAAAACCATAGCTTTGACTAGACAGACCTTTGTTGGCAAAGTAATGTCTCTGCTTTTTAATATGCTGTCTAGGTTCATCATAGCTTTTCTTTCAAGAAGCAAGGGTCTTTTAATTTCATGGCTGCAGTCTCCATCTGCAGTGATTTTGGAGCCCAAGAAAATCAAGTCTGTAACTATTACCATTGTTTCCCTATCTCTTTGCCAGAAGTGATGGACTGTATGCCATGATCTTTGTTTTTTGAAAGTTGAGTTTCAAGCCAGCTTTTTCCTCTCTCCTTTTTCATTTTCATCAAGAGGCTCTTTAGTTCCTCTTCGCTTTCTGCCATAAGGGTAGTGTCATGTGCATACCTGAGGTTATCCATATTTCTCTCAGCAGTCCTGATTCCAGCTTGCAGTTCATCCAGCCCAGCATGATGTACTCTACTTATAAGTTAAATAAGCGGAGTTATAATATACAGCCTTGATGTGCTCCTTTCCCAATTTGGAACCAGTCTGTTGTACCATGTCCTGTTCTAACTGTTGCTTCTTGACCTGCATACAGATTTCTCAAGAGGAAGGTCAGGTGGTCTGGTATTCCCATCTGTTGAAGAATTTTCCACAGTTTGTGGTGATCCACACAGTCAATGGCTTTCGTGTAGTCAATAAAGGAGAAGTATATGTTTTCCTGGAATTCTCTGGCTTTTTCTGTGATCCAGTGGATATTGGTAATTTGATCTCTGATTCCTCTGCCTTTTCTAAATCTAGATTGAACATCTGGAATTTCTCAGTTCATGCACTGTTGAAGCCTATATTGGAAAATTTGGGGTATTACTTTGCTACTGTGTGAGATGAGTACAATTGTGTGGTAGTTTGAGCATTCTACGGCATTGCCTTTCTTTGGGATTGGAATGAAAACTGACCTTTTCCAGTCCTGTGGCCACTGCTGAGTTTTCCAAATTTGCTGGCATATTGAATGCAGCACTTTTACAGCATCATCTTTCAGGATTTGAAACAACTCCACTGGAATTCCATCACCTCCACTAGCTTTGTTTGTAGTGATGCTTTCTAAGGCCCACTTGACTTCACCTTCCAGGCTGTCTGGCTCTAGGTGAGTGATCACAGCATCATGATTACCTGGGTCATGAAGATCTTTTTTGTACAGTTCTCCTGTGTATTCTTGCCATCTCTTCTTAATATCTTCTGCTTCTGTTAGGTCCAGACCATTTCTGTCCTTTATTGAGCCCATCGTTGCATGAAATGTTCCCTTATAATAAGTGATAAGTAAGTGAAGTCTTTCAGTCGTGTCCGACTCTTTGCGACCCCACAGACTGTAGCCTACCAGGCTCCTCTGTCCATGGGATTTTCCATGCAATAATGTTCCCTTGGTATCTCTTAATTTTCTTGAAGAGATCTCTAGTCTTTCCCATTCTATTATTTTCCTCTATTTCTTTGCATTGATCCCTTAGGAAGGCTTTCTTATCTCTCCTTGCTATTCTTTGAAACTCTGCATTGAGATGGATATATCTTTCCTGTTCTCCTTTGCCTTTCGCTTCTCTTCTTTCACAGCTATTTGTAAGGCCTCTTCAGACAGCCATTTCATTTTGCCTTTTTGGCCTTTCTTCTAGTCAACTATATAATTTATTATCTATTATCCACTGTCCCACTACCATGTGAGTTCCACAAAGACACAGACTTGTCTTTTTTTTTTTCCACCGCTGTATATCCCCAGTAATTTGAACAGTCGGCCCTCAATAAAGATCTGTGTTTTCAAATTTATGTTTAATTGGAGGATAATTGCTTTACAACATTGTGCTGCTTTCTGCCATGCAACAACATGAATCAGCTATAAGGATACAGATGTCCCTGTCTCATAATTCTTCCTCCCACCCCACCCCCACATCCCAGCCCTCTCATGTTAATACCACCCGGGGAGTTGCTGAGCGCCAAGCTGCTTCCCTTGCGGTACAGCGGCTCTCTCCTAGCTGCCTGGTTTTGCATATGGCAGTGCGTGTCTGTCAGCGCTATTTTCGCAGTCTGTCCCGCCCTCTTCTCCCCATGCCATGACCACAAGTCTGTCCTCCATGTCTGTGTCTATTCCTGCCCTGCAAATAGGTTCATCAGTACTGTTTTTCTGGATTCCACATATATGTGTTAAGATCTGTCAAATGAATGAAGGTGGGGACCTGTGGGGCTTAATGGTGAGACTGTAATAGCTAAAGAAGAGATGAGGAAGGAAGTTCTTGGAGAACTTCCCTATGAGGAAGAACAATGAAGAAAAAGAGGGAAAATTAACTGGGGAAGATGGAGCTTTGTATAGTAAGACAGAGCTCTGAATAGGAAAAGATTTGAATGAGCAAGTTAGCCAATCCTGAAATGCTTGTGCTCAATTCTTAAAAATTTGAATGTGTTCATAGCAGGGTGGCCAGGATGGTGACAAATTTGGCAACCATGTATATGACAAGGGGTTGATAAATCTGAGTAGTTTATCGAGAAAGAAATATGGCAAGGAAGCGAACAAAGCACACATATGAAAGGTTATCATGGTAGAGTATGTATATAGTATATTTAACTTGGAGTAGCTTTGAAGAGACAGGCTTCCCGGGTGGCACTAGTGGTAAAGAATACATCTGCCAATGCAGGAGACACAAGTTCCATCTCTGGGTCAGGAAGGAGGGCTCTGGAGGAGGGCATGACAACCCACTCCATTATTCTTGCCTGGAGAATTCCATGGACAAAGGAGCCTGTCGGGTGTTAAACTCCATAGGGTTTCAAGAGTCAAAGAGATAACTAATGATGGTAAATAGCTACAAAAAGTCAAGTTTCTGGAACAAAATAAGCATTTTAAAAATTTTGTTCAAAAAATAATTAGGTGTTTTGTGTAGTTGTGGACATAAAGTCACCTGAGTATAAGTGAAACCTGAAGATGACCTCTCAGAAATGTCACAAAAGATATTTGCTTTAAAAAGCCTCTACCAGGGTTGACGCGAAGTCTGAGAAGCCTCAATCCTAGCATCCCCCTGCATTCCTCTGTTGTTCAGCTGTTAAGCTAGCATGTAACACCCAAGGGGTACGTATGGTAGAGTGCCTGGTGCAAGTGGATACTTAAAATATTGACTTAAAGCTGTGAATGAAACGAAACCTTGACCACGTTTGTATTCAACTTCTCATGCTATTAGGAAGGGCGAGAGTTGCAGAGTTAATACTGGCTCCCTTATGCAGATCTGGAATTCAGCAGGGAAAGCTGGACACTGGTCGTATATATGAGGCAAAAAAGAGCTCTCAGCATTGTTCCTCAAAGCTAGCCTAATCCAAATTTTAGC
>SJYW01029985.1:1042213-1061318 GCA_006410735.1 Raphicerus campestris | reverse complement strand
AAAAAAAAAAAAAAAAAAAATCGGAAGCCTTGTGTGAGTTGTGTTGTCTTTGATTTACTTGTTTTCAACATCCTTAAATTTTTTATTTAGGGCACTGGGCGGGGGGTACCCCTCTGCCAGTCAGCTGTGTGACCTTGGATGAGTAATTTTGTTTCCTGCCTTATCTGTAAAACCAGGGAGTTGGCTCAAATTATGTCCAAGGTCGCTTCCAGCTCTGAAGTCTTTTGGTTCTATGTTTCTCGTGTTTTTGCACAGAGCATTGGCAGCACAGAAGACATCTAGCGCCTGAGTGCCTTGCCCTCTGATTTTCTTCTTCACCGCATAGAATTTCTGAAGCATCCTGTGATCTTTATTAATCACACAGAGACTGTCATCTTCTCAGACTCCAGTGGAATGGCTAAGGTGCCCTTTGCAGAAGATACCGCGGCTAATGTTCTCATTACTGACTAATTGGCTAAAGAGACTTCTCTCACATTGCATTTAGCCTGATTGATAGTTTTCTATCACCTGATGGGTGGAATGGACAGCCAAACCAATTATCCCCCTCACGGAGAACCCCATTCGGCAGAGCGGCGCCGCCCTGAGACAAAAGGCCCTTACAGGTGATGTCGAGTCAGGGTGCCTGCCTAGAGTTTGTTAAATGAAATGGTTTTCTGAAAAGTAGTTTGAAATGCCCTGGAATCCATGTGCGTTGGGTCACCCCTAAGCTCACTGGGCCTTGTCTTACTGAAGAAGGGTGAGTTTCTGGGTGTGTTTCAAACCTGGAGAGCTGGGCTGTCTGGTTAGCACGAAGCTATTGCTGCTTTGCTTTGTGCAGAGGGAAACAGAGCGGCTGTTCAGAACTGAAGCTGCAGGCCTCTCAAGTCAAGCCACAGGGAGAGGCGCGCTTACTCACACACAGTCTTGTAGACACCCGGCATTACTCAGATTTCCTTTTCGGATTCATTTTCTTTTTATGTTGCTCAGACTATTGAGAGAAAATAACATTCAGGTCACTTGCTTAGTCATTTCAATGGAAGCCATTTCTTTCTAGCTGATTTATCGAAATCTCTGGTTAAAGCGCCAACTCTGGTTTCAGAACGGAGTGATCCTCATGTGGTAAGGATTCACGTACAAACTAAGTTAGGAAACTTCTTCCTCACGTCTTAGTTCTATTTATTTTTTGTAAAAAAAAAAAAAAAAAAAAAAAGCAGAGGGTCAGAAAGCATTTCTAGTACTTCATGGTAAATAGCCTTGATTTTTAAGATGTTCTAGGGGAAGAATAATTAGGGTTCTTAGCACCTCATTTTCCAGGTAATGTACTGAACTGTGTTACCTAATCAGCAGCAGAGTAAGGGATACCAGTGAAATAATCCAATGTCTTCTACTTCAGTCTCCCCCCAGGTAGGGCCACTATGATGTCAACTTCTGCTTGGGACCAACTTGTGCCGATATTGGTATGATATAAAGCTTTGTGGTTGACACCAGTGTCAATCCATGTTGGGAAGGAAGATTGGAGGAGCCCAGGAGAAGGGCTGTAATTGCAGCGTGAAGCACATTGTATGGGCTTCCCTGCTCGCTCAGAAGATAAAGAATCTCCCCACAGTGCAAGAGACCTGGATTCAACCCTTAGGTCAGGAAGATCCCCAGGAGAAGGGAATGGCAACCTACTTCCAGTACTCTTGCCTGGAGAATTCCATGGACAGAGGAACCTGGTGGGCCACTGTCCATGGGGCTGCAAAGAGTCGGACACGACTGAGGGACTAACACTAGCTCTAGCATGTTGTACTCTTGAGCCTTGTTGCCTTCCAGGGCTCTTCTTTGCTGTTTTTTTCCCTTTAAAGCCACTTTATTGAGGTCTGACTGGCAGCCTAAAACATTTCTGCATTTAATGTATGCAACTTGCTGAGTTTGGAGGTACACATACACCTATGAGATCATCACCACCATCAAGACCTTCAACTTACCCATCCCCTCCAAAATTTTCCTCCTGCCCCCTTTATTTTTTAAAAGATTAACTTTTTTCCCTCCAAGGTACGAACACGACATAAGATCTACCCTCTTGCAAATAGGTATGCAATTCAGCATTGTTCATTCTAGGCCCCTTGTGCAGTTCATCTTCAGAATTAATTCATCTTGCATATTGAAGCTTTGTAGCCTTAGACTAGCCCCTTCCACATCCCCCTCCCCATTCTTAGATGCTTTAAGATACACACCAAGGGTTTGGCTCTCAGATCAGCTCTAGGGGACCAACTGTGGGGAAAAGAAATGAAAGAGGGGAGCATGATTATTTTTGTAACCTAACAACTTTTAAGTAAATTATCTCTGTGTGACTATTAAATAGGGAGAGAAAGAAAGGCTAGTTCCCTTGGAGTGGGAAGAGGAAGGCTGAAAGTGTGTTTGAGGCAGGAAATGGGACCTGTTCCTTCTCAGCATCTCTGTCCTTCTGCCCAAGGAGATCCAGCTACTGTGGCTGTCCTGGGATCAGGGGTGTGCCATGCAGCCTGTACTGAGCAGTAGAAGGGGCTGAGACCAAGGTGCCAACTTGAAAGGGTCATTGTGTGGCACAGCAGCAGCATAGCCATTTCAAGAGGGGTAGGTTTGGAATTTGGAGAAGGCAATGGCAACCCACTCCAGGACTCTTGTCTGGAAACTCCCATGGACGGAGGAGCCTGATAAACTGCAGTCCATGGGGTCGCTAAGAGTCAGACACGACTGAAGCGACTTAGCAATAGCAGCAGCAGGTTTGGAATTGCTGTAGCTCTTTCATCCTCCATGTAGTATTCCCTGACAGTGCAGACGTAGTCGATAAATGCACACATTCCTGCAAGTTGGGTGACTGAGGTCTCTGCAGGCCACTCCCTGACTGCTGTATCCGCCTGTACTGCAGGCTGCAACCTGGGCAATTGGTAGCTTCTCCTCTTGCCTCACATTAGCACATGCTGTGGCAGAGTGGGCCTCAAATGCATTAGAAAAACACACACGCTTAGTATTTAATGAAAACCTTGACTGGCAGGGTATGTAAGCAGAAACACTATGAACAGCATAAGGCTGTGGTATAGCAAGCCATTTAGAAAAGAAATATGTCCTGATCTGTACTTTCCTTTACAAGCCATTTCCTGTTGGAGATATGCTTTGTTTCTGGTTTGAGTTCATCTTCCTCCATTCCCAGCTCTGCTGTTAGATCTGTGAGCTCCTCAATGAGAAAGACAGCAGGGAAAACCTCTAACAAAAAAATGAACAGCAGTGCATAGAAAACAAACTTACGGTTACCAAAGGGGAATGAGGAGATAAATTAGGAGTTTGAGGTGAACAGAGACACAACATGGACCTACCGTATAGCGCAGGGGACTGTACTCAAGATCCCATGACAACCTATAATGAAAACGAATCTGAAAAAAGAGCACATGTATAGCAGATATATATTTAAAATATATATTTTTCAGAAACATATGTCTGAATCACTCTTCTGTACACCTGAAACAAAAACAACATTGTAGATCAATTACACTTCAATTTAAAAAATTAAAAATAAAATAAAAAATAACGGTGGTGAGAATGGGGGAAAGACAGTAAATGGCAAGTTCTGAAAAGAAATAAACTCAAGTTTTATCCCTCAACCTTAAATAGAACAATTTGTTGTTAAGCTATGTTATTCTATTGGGCTTCCCTGGTGGCTTAGATGGTAAAGAATCTTGTCTATAAGGCAGGAGACCTGGGTTCAGTCCCTGGGTTAAGATCTGCTGGAGGAGGGAATGGCAACTCACTCCAGTATTTGTGCCTGGAGAATTCCATGGCCAGAGGAGCCAGGTGGGCTGCAGTCTATGGGACTGCAAAGAGTTGCACACGACTGATGACTAACTCTTTCACTTTATTGTTCTATTAGCATTTTAAGGGAAAGACTTCGTAAATTCCCTAGAGGTAAAGACACAGTTTATCTCTTAAAAACTGTATTTTATTAAGTGATGATTTCATTAGTGGTGCTATTGGATAAAAACAGGAAAGAAAACCTGGTCTTGAGTTCAAACTTCAGCTCAGAAAATGACTGTATTGATCTCAGTCATTTGGAGCATGGACCCTTCATCTCTGAGGCTTTAACCTTAAATCTTCTTGGACTCATATTGTTGAACAGCTAAACACATTTTGACTTGTGTGTGATAAATTGCCTTCCAGTGGGGTTTGTGAACACTTCCCTGCCTTCTACTCATAAAGAACCCCCACCATTTATTGCTTTGATTGTATATCATTAAGTGAAATTTCCTGGAATCAGATGAGGATGGTGTCACCTACAACCAAATAATATTAATAGCAATGCCTTTTTTAGTCTTGTTGTTCAGTCGCTAAGTTGTGTCTCACTCTTTGAAACCCTATGGATGGCAGCACTCCAGGCTTGCTTGTTCTTCGCTATCTCCCGGAGCCTACTCAAACTCATGTCCATTGAGTCGNGGGAAGAGGAAGGCTGAAAGTGTGTTTGAGGCAGGAAATGGGACCTGTTCCTTCTCAGCATCTCTGTCCTTCTGCCCAAGGAGATCCAGCTACTGTGGCTGTCCTGGGATCAGGGGTGTGCCATGCAGCCTGTACTGAGCAGTAGAAGGGGCTGAGACCAAGGTGCCAACTTGAAAGGGTCATTGTGTGGCACAGCAGCAGCATAGCCATTTCAAGAGGGGTAGGTTTGGAATTTGGAGAAGGCAATGGCAACCCACTCCAGGACTCTTGTCTGGAAACTCCCATGGACGGAGGAGCCTGATAAACTGCAGTCCATGGGGTCGCTAAGAGTCAGACACGACTGAAGCGACTTAGCAATAGCAGCAGCAGGTTTGGAATTGCTGTAGCTCTTTCATCCTCCATGTAGTATTCCCTGACAGTGCAGACGTAGTCGATAAATGCACACATTCCTGCAAGTTGGGTGACTGAGGTCTCTGCAGGCCACTCCCTGACTGCTGTATCCGCCTGTACTGCAGGCTGCAACCTGGGCAATTGGTAGCTTCTCCTCTTGCCTCACATTAGCACATGCTGTGGCAGAGTGGGCCTCAAATGCATTAGAAAAACACACACGCTTAGTATTTAATGAAAACCTTGACTGGCAGGGTATGTAAGCAGAAACACTATGAACAGCATAAGGCTGTGGTATAGCAAGCCATTTAGAAAAGAAATATGTCCTGATCTGTACTTTCCTTTACAAGCCATTTCCTGTTGGAGATATGCTTTGTTTCTGGTTTGAGTTCATCTTCCTCCATTCCCAGCTCTGCTGTTAGATCTGTGAGCTCCTCAATGAGAAAGACAGCAGGGAAAACCTCTAACAAAAAAATGAACAGCAGTGCATAGAAAACAAACTTACGGTTACCAAAGGGGAATGAGGAGATAAATTAGGAGTTTGAGGTGAACAGAGACACAACATGGACCTACCGTATAGCGCAGGGGACTGTACTCAAGATCCCATGACAACCTATAATGAAAACGAATCTGAAAAAAGAGCACATGTATAGCAGATATATATTTAAAATATATATTTTTCAGAAACATATGTCT
Organism: Raphicerus campestris; assembly: GCA_006410735.1. Classification (NCBI taxonomy): domain Eukaryota; kingdom Metazoa; phylum Chordata; class Mammalia; order Artiodactyla; family Bovidae; genus Raphicerus; species Raphicerus campestris. The sequence goes on along the minus strand of SJYW01029985.1, from coordinate 1,055,810 downwards.
GAATCACTCTTCTGTACACCTGAAACAAAAACAACATTGTAGATCAATTACACTTCAATTTAAAAAATTAAAAATAAAATAAAAAATAACGGTGGTGAGAATGGGGGAAAGACAGTAAATGGCAAGTTCTGAAAAGAAATAAACTCAAGTTTTATCCCTCAACCTTAAATAGAACAATTTGTTGTTAAGCTATGTTATTCTATTGGGCTTCCCTGGTGGCTTAGATGGTAAAGAATCTGTCTATAAGGCAGGAGACCTGGGTTCAATCCCTGGGTTAAGATCTGCTGGAGGAGGGAATGGCAACTCACTCCAGTATTTGTGCCTGGAGAATTCCATGGCCAGAGGAGCCAGGTGGGCTGCAGTCTATGGGACTGCAAAGAGTTGCACACGACTGATGACTAACTCTTTCACTTTATTGTTCTATTAGCATTTTAAGGGAAAGACTTCGTAAATTCCCTAGAGGTAAAGACACAGTTTATCTCTTAAAAACTGTATTTTATTAAGTGATGATTTCATTAGTGGTGCTATTGGATAAAAACAGGAAAGAAAACCTGGTCTTGAGTTCAAACTTCAGCTCAGAAAATGACTGTATTGATCTCAGTCATTTGGAGCATGGACCCTTCATCTCTGAGGCTTTAACCTTAAATCTTCTTGGACTCATATTGTTGAACAGCTAAACACATTTTGACTTGTGTCTGATAAATTGCCTTCCAGTGGGGTTTGTGAACACTTCCCTGCCTTCTACCCATAAAGAACCCCCACCATTTATTGTTTTGATTGTATATCATTAAGTGAAATTTCCTGGAATCAGATGAGGATGGTGTCACCTACAACCAAATAATATTAATAGCAATGCCTTTTTTAGTCTTGTTGTTCAGTCGCTAAGTTGTGTCTCACTCTTTGAAACCCTATGGATGGCAGCACTCCAGGCTTGCTTGTTCTTCGCTATCTCCCGGAGCCTACTCAAACTCATGTCCATTGAGTCGGTGATGCCGCCCAACTGCCTCATCCTCTGTTGTCCCTTTCTCCTCCTGCCTTCAATCTTTCCCAGCATCAGGGTCTTTTCCAGTGAATCGGCTCTTCACATCAGGTGGCCAAAGTATTGGAGCTTCAGCTTCAGCATCAGTCCTTCCAATTCAGGGTTGATTCACAGTTGATTTTATTATTAAAATCAGGGTTATTCAGGATTGATTTCCTTTAGGATTGACTGGCTTGATCTCCTTGCTGTCCGAGGGCCTTTCAAGAGTCTCCTCCAGCACCGCAATTCAAAACCATCAATTCTTTGGGGCTCAGCTTTCTTTATGGTCCAACTCTCTGGAAAAAACCATAGCTTTGACTATACAGACCTTTAAATCCAAAGCAAAACAGAACTTTGTTCAGTTATTGAGTAGTTGAATTCATAGATGTTTGAACACTGAACAATAAAACCTCAACAAATTTGTAAAGGTTGACGTTTTTGGTCAAAAGTTTCTGTCAAAGTCAAATCACAACTGTATTATCACACATCAGATATTCTTTTATAAGGAATGAATTTCTGGTTTGCGGCTTGAGACCAGGTTGTATTCAGTCCCTTCTCTTCCATGAGGCCACTGGGTAAGCAGTAGGAGCCCTGGCAAGTACATGGAAACTCTGGGTCCTAGCCTGACCTCTTCCATGACACTCCGCTGGCTTACCTCACGGGATTCTTGTGAAAGGTATCTCATGAATATTTGGGTACTATACAAAGCTGTTGTTATTTGCACTGCTTTCCAGGTGTTGCAGTGGTAAAGAATTCACCTGCTGATGCAGGTTCAATTGCTGGATCAGGAAGATTCCTTGGAGAAGAGAATGCCAACCCACTCCAGTATTCTTGCCCAGAGAATTCCATGAACAGAGGAACCTGGTGGGCTACAATCCTGACTGAGCGCGTGCGCATGCGCATGCACGTACACACACACACACACACACACACACACGCACACACGCACACACACACACACTGTGGGAAGAGCTGTATATAAGGATGATTCTGAGAGACCCATTGTAAGATGATTAGTGATCAAAAAACAATTTATATTCAGGCAGCTGTGTTTTCAAAAGCAGGTAAATCATTTCATCTATCACATGAAGGTTTAAAAATGAGAAGTGAAGAAAGTTTTTGAAGTCTTCTGTCTCTGCGTAACACAGGCAGACACTGTTGCACCTTATACTCAGTGTCTGGCCAACGCGCCCCACTCACACCTTCTCACCGGTAAATGACTGACTCCTCCTCACGACCCTGCGTGATGGGGCACTCTCATCCTGCCCATTTCACATACCTGGAAGTTGACGCCTCGGGAGATTAGGTGACACATCCAGGGTCACAGAGCCAGGAGGCATCAGCGCTGCTTTCAATCTGGGTCCTCAGTACTCTTCAGCACTGTGCGGTATGCCTCATGCAGTATCTTGCACAAAATAGACCCCCAGTGAGTGTTTGCTCACTGATGATCGAAGGCCGTTAGAGACTCAAGGTACCCTGCAGGCTGGACCCAGTCAGCCTTTCCCTCTGACTCGTAGTCTACCCTTCAAAACCAGTAAAACCTTTTTTGCCCTGTCCTCCACTCTTCACTGTTACTTATATTTACTCATTCTTTCACTTACTCTTTTGGCCAAAAATGCTTTTGACATTCTCCTCATGACTAATAATACAAAGTCTGGGAAATAAAGTACTGTATCGTCCCTTGTGCCGGTGGAGTTCACTGTCAAAAGTGAGTGGCAGAATCCTAAACAGAGTCATCATGGTTCTTTATAGACAGAAGCAATAATAAAAACATGATGGTGTCATGAACAGTGTGAACAGCGAGGGGAAGGCTTCATGAGGCAGCTGACATTTGGACTGGACTTTAAAATACGTAGGAATTTACAGGTAAAGAAATAAGGAAGACAGAGGGAACAGCATATGGCAAGGCAAGGAACCAAAACTGGAGGGAAATTCAGTTCAGTGGGAAGCACTGAAGCTAGAGGTTTGGGTGAGATTGGGAAGGGCTCTCTGTGCCCACTGGGTTTTAACTTCATCCTGAAGGTGAAACTTCTGAAATGTCTCATGAACTCGAGGCACTGTATACCTTTTTGAAGTTTTAAGTATAATTGATCTACAATAACACGTTAGTTTCAGATGTACAGCAAAGTGATTTGGTTATATATGTATTTTCAGACTATATTCCATTATAGTTATTAGAAGATATTGAATATAGCTCCCTGTGCTAGATGGTAAATCCTTGTTGCCTGTCTATTTTATTTATAGTAGTTTGCATCTGTTGATTTCATATTCCTCATTTGTTTCTTCATCCCCCCCTCTCCCCTTTGGTGCCCATATGTCTCTTTCCTGAACACCTTTATTTCACTGCACCTCCTAGGTCAGCCCTTTCCCAGACATTGCCTCCATCTCTTTTTTGAGGCTTGAATCCTTCCTGCTCTGCAAAGCCTGTCTGCATCATGCATCGGTTTGAACAAAAAGAGTTTGTCTGGGTTTTCTATAACATCTTATGGAAAAATCCAAATGATAGTTCTGCCTGAGTGTCTCCCTTTTCTAAATTCCTCCATTTTGTTTTTGGAAATTTGTTGTGCCTCTCATTCACGGTCATCTTTTCATGGGTTTATGTCATTGTTTGGGGATTCCCTGGTGGCTCAGACAGCAAAGAATCTGCCTGCTGTGCAGGAGACCCAGGTTCAATCCTTGGTTCAGGAAGATCCCCTGGAGAAGGGCATGGCAACCCACTATTGTATATTCTTGTCTGGAGGATTCCATGGACAGAGCAGCCTGGGAGGCTACAGTTCATGGGGTCACAAAGAACTGGACACGACTGAGCAAGTAACAACATATCATTGCTTCACGGCAGAGAGAGAGTCATGAAGAGCAAGGCAATGCTCATGAGGTGTGTTTCTACAGTGCTCGTAGCGCCATGCGGGTCATAGGGTGCGTTCAATGGGTATTTTTAGGCCTATTGATTGTGTGAAATCCATGTGAGAAGAAGAGTTTCAGCTGGATCCTTGTTCTTCTGTAGCTTTTCAAAAATTCAAACACCAACTAGTGTTCCAAACACCTGTTCAGTTACAAGTTGGTGACCTCTTCACTTTCTATAACATTTTGACCAGGAAGAAACCATCAAGCACAGCCTGAGAGAGCTAAAAGTGACCTTGGAGGGTCAGCAACCAGTTCCATCACCTCATTCTTTATGAGAGTTTTTTTTTTTTCTCCGACAGAAATGGCATAAATTCATTGTAAGAAATCTTGTAATGTCTCCCCAAGTGTAAAGAAAGAAGCATAAAAATTGATCATATTTCTGCATCTCTAGGGAATTTTCCTTAAAATAAATTTTTAGAGGCAAATTTGACAGGTTGAAGAGGATTCACATGTTCAAAGTCTTTTATAACATTTGGCTAAATGTGCTTCAGTAAGATTATACCCATTTACCATGTGCATGAGTCTAGTACTCTTATTTTTGTGTGATGTGCAATAGACATTATTCTCAAATGACTAACAGCTTTTATAGTCAAAGGACTTTGAGCTTGCTGAGGCTTGGTGAGGAACTGAATGGAGAGGTGAGATGATTATTTTATTTTATTTAGATGTTGACTTCACTGGATCATCATTACAGAACGCCGGCTTTCTCTAGCTGTGACGCACAGGCGTCTCTTCTTGTGGCACATGGGTTTTTAGAACTCATGGGCTCCCTGGTTGCCATTGCACAGATTTAATTGCTCTGTGACATGTGGGATCTTAGTTCCCCAACAGGGGGTCAAACTCCTGTCCGCTGCATTGGAAGGTAAATTCGAGTCCTGAAGTAAGATGATTTTAAATCTCTGCTTTAACTGTAACTAGTTGACAATTTCAATCTCCCCGAGAACAGAATAATTTCATGTCTGAAATTTTCATTCAGATTAAACTCATTCTGCATTCAATGCTAGTGTGCATGTGTGCTAAGTTGCTTCCGTCGTGTCTGATTGTTTGCAACCCTGTGGACTGTAGCCCACCAAGCTTCTCTGTCCAGGGGATTCTCTAGGCAAGAAAACTGGTGTGGGTTACCATGCCCTCCTCCAGGGGATCTTACCCTGGGATCAAACCTGCATCTCTTGTGTCCCTTGCATTGACAGGTGGGTTCTTTACCACTGGAGCCACCTGGGAAAAAAATCTAAGCAATTCCAAGACCAGGTCTTCTGTTGCAAAAATAATCTAGAGCAGCTCCGTGCAGTTTTGTCTGAATTTACCACCAACTCTGATAAAAGGGACACTTAACCTCTTCAAGCTTCCCTTGTCTTATCTTTGAAAGTGAGTATGTTAAATGAAATACTTAGAACCATCTCCATTGATGGAAACCCATGGAGTTATGACAGTTCTGTTTGTAGGGTGGGGGAAGTGAGATCTAGTTCAAAGCTAAGGCAAATCTGAAACGGAGCTAGAGTTAGGATCCAAAATTCCACATTTCCACTGGACAGTTTTTATTTATTTAGTACTTGCCACTGCAAAGGCACTTGGCCAGTCAGCCAGAGCAGAGGTTGCAAAGTTAGTTCTAGTTGCTGATACAGTTTGCTTCCAGAAAGGCATGGGAGTGGGGATAAATTGGAGCTGGAAATAGACCCCGAAGAGAATTTGAGCTCAGTTCAGAGGGTGGAGAGATCACCTAATTGGGAGAGAAGGCAAATCTTTGTGAAAGAAGAAACTTTTCAGATATGTCTTGGCAAGTAAAGATGGTGGAAGGCAGTTTTGAGGAAACTTGTCATTTCCAAAATATCATGATGACTAACCCTATGAAAGATGAAAATTTATGAAGAAAAGTTTCCATGCCACTACTACAGGATTATTATAAAATTTAATTTAAATTCCACTTCGACACATTCATTCACTGAAAATCTTTGTATAACCAATATTGCGAAGCCTTTGCCAATGGATTACTTATTTGAATCAAAATTTAATATCACAAAATTTCAGCAAAAGTATTGTGTCAGGCTTGTCGGGTTTGTTGTCTATCCCCTGATAAATTTTTAGTCCCCTCACATACAGCTATAGACTTTCTCAGAATGTGAACTAGTGTGAAACTTTTTGTTCTCTGTGGTAGTCTATAAGAAAAAAATAACTTAGTTCACTTTTAAATATTTATTCTTTCTATAATAATATTATATACACACAATCCCAGCTTTGACTGTCAGAAGAGAGTTAAAGGTCCAGTGTTCTGACGTTTCTCTTGGACACTCACTGGCCATATATGAGGAATAAATATTTAAATCATAGAATGAGTAAACGTTGGAAGGATAATGGACAGTTGTTCTCTTTTTTTCATCTGTTTGTGCACCAATGTCTTTTAAATGCCCAACTTTTTTTCTTTTTCTTTCTTCTCCCCACCCCACCCACCCCCTTTCCCCCTTGGTATGCATACATTTGCTCTCTATGCTTTTTTTAATGCCCAATTTAAAAATTTTCTAATGTAACAGACTAGCAAGAATAATCCCAACTAGTGGCAATATTGAAGGAGAGGGTGATTTAATGCAGAAGCTCAGTATCGCTAGATTCTGCCACTGTTTCTGGTCGGGTTTTCATCTCTGCTGTCGTTGTTATCGTGAGATAACCAGAGCTTGAGTTATGGTATTATAACTCAATATGGCATTATAACTCAGATGGTATTATATGCTGATGCTGTGTTACTAACCTATGTAATTTCTGAGTTTCTCTTTATCAAAGGTGGNGTAAATGACTGACTCCTCCTCACGACCCTGCGTGATGGGGCACTCTCATCCTGCCCATTTCACATACCTGGAAGTTGACGCCTCGGGAGATTAGGTGACACATCCAGGGTCACAGAGCCAGGAGGCATCAGCGCTGCTTTCAATCTGGGTCCTCAGTACTCTTCAGCACTGTGCGGTATGCCTCATGCAGTATCTTGCACAAAATAGACCCCCAGTGAGTGTTTGCTCACTGATGATCGAAGGCCGTTAGAGACTCAAGGTACCCTGCAGGCTGGACCCAGTCAGCCTTTCCCTCTGACTCGTAGTCTACCCTTCAAAACCAGTAAAACCTTTTTTGCCCTGTCCTCCACTCTTCACTGTTACTTATATTTACTCATTCTTTCACTTACTCTTTTGGCCAAAAATGCTTTTGACATTCTCCTCATGACTAATAATACAAAGTCTGGGAAATAAAGTACTGTATCGTCCCTTGTGCCGGTGGAGTTCACTGTCAAAAGTGAGTGGCAGAATCCTAAACAGAGTCATCATGGTTCTTTATAGACAGAAGCAATAATAAAAACATGATGGTGTCATGAACAGTGTGAACAACGAGGGGAAGGCTTCATGAGGCAGCTGACATTTGGACTGGACTTTAAAATACGTAGGAATTTACAGGTAAAGAAATAAGGAAGACAGAGGGAACAGCATATGGCAAGGCAAGGAACCAAAACTGGAGGGAAATTCAGTTCAGTGGGAAGCACTGAAGCTAGAGGTTTGGGTGAGATTGGGAAGGGCTCTCTGTGCCCACTGGGTTTTAACTTCATCCTGAAGGTGAAACTTCTGAAATGTCTCATGAACTCGAGGCACTGTATACCTTTTTGAAGTTTTAAGTATAATTGATCTACAATAACACGTTAGTTTCAGATGTACAGCAAAGTGATTTGGTTATATATGTATTTTCAGACTATATTCCATTATAGTTATTAGAAGATATTGAATATAGCTCCCTGTGCTAGATGGTAAATCCTTGTTGCCTGTCTATTTTATTTATAGTAGTTTGCATCTGTTGATTTCATATTCCTCATTTGTTTCTTCATCCCCCCCTCTCCCCTTTGGTGCCCATATGTCTCTTTCCTGAACACCTTTATTTCACTGCACCTCCTAGGTCAGCCCTTTCCCAGACATTGCCTCCATCTCTTTTTTGAGGCTTGAATCCTTCCTGCTCTGCAAAGCCTGTCTGCATCATGCATCGGTTTGAACAAAAAGAGTTTGTCTGGGTTTTCTATAACATCTTATGGAAAAATCCAAATGATAGTTCTGCCTGAGTGTCTCCCTTTTCTAAATTCCTCCATTTTGTTTTTGGAAATTTGTTGTGCCTCTCATTCACGGTCATCTTTTCATGGGTTTATGTCATTGTTTGGGGATTCCCTGGTGGCTCAGACAGCAAAGAATCTGCCTGCTGTGCAGGAGACCCAGGTTCAATCCTTGGTTCAGGAAGATCCCCTGGAGAAGGGCATGGCAACCCACTATTGTATATTCTTGTCTGGAGGATTCCATGGACAGAGCAGCCTGGGAGGCTACAGTTCATGGGGTCACAAAGAACTGGACACGACTGAGCAAGTAACAACATATCATTGCTTCACGGCAGAGAGAGAGTCATGAAGAGCAAGGCAATGCTCATGAGGTGTGTTTCTACAGTGCTCGTAGCGCCATGCGGGTCATAGGGTGCGTTCAATGGGTATTTTTAGGCCTATTGATTGTGTGAAATCCATGTGAGAAGAAGAGTTTCAGCTGGATCCTTGTTCTTCTGTAGCTTTTCAAAAATTCAAACACCAACTAGTGTTCCAAACACCTGTTCAGTTACAAGTTGGTGACCTCTTCACTTTCTATAACATTTTGACCAGGAAGAAACCATCAAGCACAGCCTGAGAGAGCTAAAAGTGACCTTGGAGGGTCAGCAACCAGTTCCATCACCTCATTCTTTATGAGAGTTTTTTTTTTTTCTCCGACAGAAATGGCATAAATTCATTGTAAGAAATCTTGTAATGTCTCCCCAAGTGTAAAGAAAGAAGCATAAAAATTGATCATATTTCTGCATCTCTAGGGAATTTTCCTTAAAATAAATTTTTAGAGGCAAATTTGACAGGTTGAAGAGGATTCACATGTTCAAAGTCTTTTATAACATTTGGCTAAATGTGCTTCAGTAAGATTATACCCATTTACCATGTGCATGAGTCTAGTACTCTTATTTTTGTGTGATGTGCAATAGACATTATTCTCAAATGACTAACAGCTTTTATAGTCAAAGGACTTTGAGCTTGCTGAGGCTTGGTGAGGAACTGAATGGAGAGGTGAGATGATTATTTTATTTTATTTAGATGTTGACTTCACTGGATCATCATTACAGAACGCCGGCTTTCTCTAGCTGTGACGCACAGGCGTCTCTTCTTGTGGCACATGGGTTTTTAGAACTCATGGGCTCCCTGGTTGCCATTGCACAGATTTAATTGCTCTGTGACATGTGGGATCTTAGTTCCCCAACAGGGGGTCAAACTCCTGTCCGCTGCATTGGAAGGTAAATTCGAGTCCTGAAGTAAGATGATTTTAAATCTCTGCTTTAACTGTAACTAGTTGACAATTTCAATCTCCCCGAGAACAGAATAATTTCATGTCTGAAATTTTCATTCAGATTAAACTCATTCTGCATTCAATGCTAGTGTGCATGTGTGCTAAGTTGCTTCCGTCGTGTCTGATTGTTTGCAACCCTGTGGACTGTAGCCCACCAAGCTTCTCTGTCCAGGGGATTCTCTAGGCAAGAAAACTGGTGTGGGTTACCATGCCCTCCTCCAGGGGATCTTACCCTGGGATCAAACCTGCATCTCTTGTGTCCCTTGCATTGACAGGTGGGTTCTTTACCACTGGAGCCACCTGGGAAAAAAATCTAAGCAATTCCAAGACCAGGTCTTCTGTTGCAAAAATAATCTAGAGCAGCTCCGTGCAGTTTTGTCTGAATTTACCACCAACTCTGATAAAAGGGACACTTAACCTCTTCAAGCTTCCCTTGTCTTATCTTTGAAAGTGAGTATGTTAAATGAAATACTTAGAACCATCTCCATTGATGGAAACCCATGGAGTTATGACAGTTCTGTTTGTAGGGTGGGGGAAGTGAGATCTAGTTCAAAGCTAAGGCAAATCTGAAACAGAGCTAGAGTTAGGATCCAAAATTCCACATTTCCACTGGACAGTTTTTATTTATTTAGTACTTGCCACTGCAAAGGCACTTGGCCAGTCAGCCAGAGCAGAGGTTGCAAAGTTAGTTCTAGTTGCTGATACAGTTTGCTTCCAGAAAGGCATGGGAGTGGGGATAAATTGGAGCTGGAAATAGACCCCGAAGAGAATTTGAGCTCAGTTCAGAGGGTGGAGAGATCACCTAATTGGGAGAGAAGGCAAATCTTTGTGAAAGAAGAAACTTTTCAGATATGTCTTGGCAAGTAAAGATGGTGGAAGGCAGTTTTGAGGAAACTTGTCATTTCCAAAATATCATGATGACTAACCCTATGAAAGATGAAAATTTATGAAGAAAAGTTTCCATGCCACTACTACAGGATTATTATAAAATTTAATTTAAATTCCACTTCGACACATTCATTCACTGAAAATCTTTGTATAACCAATATTGCGAAGCCTTTGCCAATGGATTACTTATTTGAATCAAAATTTAATATCACAAAATTTCAGCAAAAGTATTGTGTCAGGCTTGTCGGGTTTGTTGTCTATCCCCTGATAAATTTTTAGTCCCCTCACATACAGCTATAGACTTTCTCAGAATGTGAACTAGTGTGAAACTTTTTGTTCTCTGTGGTAGTCTATAAGAAAAAAATAACTTAGTTCACTTTTAAATATTTATTCTTTCTATAATAATATTATATACACACAATCCCAGCTTTGACTGTCAGAAGAGAGTTAAAGGTCCAGTGTTCTGACGTTTCTCTTGGACACTCACTGGCCATATATGAGGAATAAATATTTAAATCATAGAATGAGTAAACGTTGGAAGGATAATGGACAGTTGTTCTCTTTTTTTCATCTGTTTGTGCACCAATGTCTTTTAAATGCCCAACTTTTTTTCTTTTTCTTTCTTCTCCCCACCCCACCCACCCCCTTTCCCCCTTGGTATGCATACATTTGCTCTCTATGCTTTTTTTAATGCCCAATTTAAAAATTTTCTAATGTAACAGACTAGCAAGAATAATCCCAACTAGTGGCAATATTGAAGGAGAGGGTGATTTAATGCAGAAGCTCAGTATCGCTAGATTCTGCCACTGTTTCTGGTCGGGTTTTCATCTCTGCTGTCGTTGTTATCGTGAGATAACCAGAGCTTGAGTTATGGTATTATAACTCAATATGGCATTATAACTCAGATGGTATTATATGCTGATGCTGTGTTACTAACCTATGTAATTTCTGAGTTTCTCTTTATCAAAGGTGGCAGCCTTAATCTCTGTCTAATGCTGCAGTGCCTGGAGAGGTAATAATGATGATGATTTTTACCATCCCTGGGGTTTAAACTGTCTTCTCTGTTATGAGGCTGGCCCGGTGGCAGGGGGTAACCTCAGCACTCTCTCCTCCCTAAGCTCTTAGCTGTCAGCATTGGAAGCCCGCATTTGTATCTCATCAAGCTGGGAGTCTAGGGTGGAGAGCCAGAAAAGGATGGGGGTGGGGATTAAATGCCTGAGATTAGGAGGAAAAGAAGCTGCGATAATGTAAAGGAACCTGTGGCTTTAAGGAAATAGAGAAGCGAAAATGGATGGGAAAGGAAAAAACCATTAGGAGTCAAGAAAATGGTGGAAGTGGAAGGGATAAGGGGGACATGCCTTGGAATGAACTGTTTCAAGCCTGGCCCTTGTTCTTATTGTTATTGTTGTTTAGTCGCTAAATCATGTCTGACTCTTTGCAGCCCCAGTGTCTGCAGCCCACCAGGCTCCTTGGTCCATGGTATTTTCCCAGGCGAGAATACTGGAGTGGGTTTGCGATTTCCTTTTCCAGGGGATCTTCCCTACCCAGGGATGGAACACAAGTCTCCTGCTTGACAGGCAGATTCCTTACCCTTTAACCATCCAATAAAAGCTGATTTTGTCTTCCTACGTCAAATCTTCACCCCGGCCCTCTGGGAAGCGGTCTTTCCCTTCACATGTGATGTGGACAGCTTAGGATAGGCCCCCTGCCATAGCTGCTCTTTGTCGTATCAATAATGGTTGTAATATGAAAATTTGACCTGCTTTCTCCAAAGAAGTTGCCATGAAGTTACTGCTGTGTGATTGGCGTGGCATTTAAAGGTGCAGAATGCAATTACCCTAAAATTGGGAAGGGAGGGGTGGAGTGACCTGAGGACAGGTTCGGTGCCCAAACTGACGAGAAAGAAAGAATTGTGGGGGAAGTAAGTCGGGGGCCATATGGACACAGAGAAACCAGGATGGGCAAAGAGAAAGATGTGGTGGGGGAAAAAGTTCCATGCTTCACTTTATTCATTTCAGCTCACTTTGTGAGCCCATGGACTGCAGCACACCAGGCTTCCCTGTCCTTCACTGTCTCCCGGAGTTTGTGCATTTCTTCCTTTCTTCCTACTCATAGAAATGCTATATCCATGCCCCAATTTAAAAAAGTGTGAATATATGAGTAGCTCTTGCTCAAATAGAGGAGAGGAAAAAGTCAACTTATTTTGTCTCTGTCATCTTCTTTTGCCAAACTGAGTAAAGAGTCCTCTTTAAATTATCCACAATAATTGTAGTCAAAAATACAGGTTTGGGGCTCAAAAATTTAGATTGGTTAATTTGGTGTGAATTTTAAAGAATATCGTAAATTGACACCTTGACTTTTTTTGGTTTTGAAACAAAAATGCACACCTTTGCTAAGTTGATATAAAAAATGGCATTTATATAATAATTATGGGTGTCATTTCAGTCTTTTAAAAATCATATAATTGAAGGGAAATGTTTGCAAATAGAATTATACTTACTAATATAGTTATAAGCCTTCTTTTGTCTTTAGTTTGTGATTTCTTTCTTGTTAGACTCTTTAAAATGAATCTTTTTCTTAAAATTTCCCTATTTTTAAAGAAACATATTTCATGCTATAATACAAGGTGAAAAACGAGATGGTAATTAATCTAGCCTAGCAATGAACAGCCACAAATTGCGATAGCACCCAAATAAGACCCAGAGAGATGGTATGGGGAGGGAGATGGGAGGGGGGTTCAGGATTGGGAACATGTGTACACCCGTGGTTTATTCATGTTGATGTATAGCAAAACCAATACAGTATTGCAAAGTAAAATAAAGTAAAAAATATATATATGTATATAAAAGAAAATTCTTAAGGTTAAAAATTTTAAAAAAATAAAAAATAAACATGCAGAAAAAAGAAATTAAAAAAGAGAGTGAATATCTAAAGTCAAATATAAGCATGGATATTATCCAGAAAGGAAAGAATAGTTTAGTGTTTCTCTTGGTTTGTGGTCTTTGAGACATAATTGGTAAATAAGGGAGATAATTAAATTGTCCTGGTGGCAATGCCAGTTTTGAAGAGAAGGGACTGTGGCTGAAAGTGGCCCAGTCTGCTGTTTTGAGGGGGAGACTCACAAATAGAGATGTGTCCCTTTTCCCCGGTTGAATCAGCTCCACTGTGCTGGGAGAGTTTGGTTTTACCTAGAAGATGGAATCTGGCCCCATGGGGGCAGGAGCTTGTGTATCTAAGCAGTCTCTGACCCCTGAGCTCCTCCCTGTGGTTCTACAGCACTTGTCACCTTGTAAAATTGGAGCAAGGGCTTCAACTGGGGTCAGTGGTTTCACCACAAAGGCCAGAGGTCATTGGGAAAACCAGAAGCAATATCCAAATGACAGTGACAAGTGTGTGCAAAAAC
>SJYW01029985.1:1011243-1036486 GCA_006410735.1 Raphicerus campestris | reverse complement strand
AAATGGCATTTATATAATAATTATGGGTGTCATTTCAGTCTTTTAAAAATCATATAATTGAAGGGAAATGTTTGCAAATAGAATTATACTTACTAATATAGTTATAAGCCTTCTTTTGTCTTTAGTTTGTGATTTCTTTCTTGTTAGACTCTTTAAAATGAATCTTTTTCTTAAAATTTCCCTATTTTTAAAGAAACATATTTCATGCTATAATACAAGGTGAAAAACGAGATGGTAATTAATCTAGCCTAGCAATGAACAGCCACAAATTGCGATAGCACCCAAATAAGACCCAGAGAGATGGTATGGGGAGGGAGATGGGAGGGGGGTTCAGGATTGGGAACATGTGTACACCCGTGGTTTATTCATGTTGATGTATAGCAAAACCAATACAGTATTGCAAAGTAAAATAAAGTAAAAAATATATATATGTATATAAAAGAAAATTCTTAAGGTTAAAAATTTTAAAAAAATAAAAAATAAACATGCAGAAAAAAGAAATTAAAAAAGAGAGTGAATATCTAAAGTCAAATATAAGCATGGATATTATCCAGAAAGGAAAGAATAGTTTAGTGTTTCTCTTGGTTTGTGGTCTTTGAGACATAATTGATAAATAAGGGAGATAATTAAATTGTCCTGGTGGCAATGCCAGTTTTGAAGAGAAGGGACTGTGGCTGAAAGTGGCCCAGTCTGCTGTTTTGAGGGGGAGACTCACAAATAGAGATGTGTCCCTTTTCCCCGGTTGAATCAGCTCCACTGTGCTGGGAGAGTTTGGTTTTACCTAGAAGATGGAATCTGGCCCCATGGGGGCAGGAGCTTGTGTATCTAAGCAGTCTCTGACCCCTGAGCTCCTCCCTGTGGTTCTACAGCACTTGTCACCTTGTAAAATTGGAGCAAGGGCTTCAACTGGGGTCAGTGGTTTCACCACAAAGGCCAGAGGTCATTGGGAAAACCAGAAGCAATATCCAAATGACAGTGACAAGTGTGTGCAAAAACGGGGTGGGGGGAGACAAAGAGAAACCTGTAAGTTGATAAAGTTCATCTGTAGGACTCTCACAGGAGAGCATGAATCATCAGAGAGGTTCCCAAGTTACAACCAAGAAATATTTATGGTGATCAGTGGTGCAAAGGGTGATCATACAAACATAATAAAGAAGAGAAAGGAAGGCACGCCAGAGATAAAGGAGGCCTTGCTTTAAATGAATAGGGAGATAGGCTTAATGATTATGCTCAAATGACTGAGCTATTGATGGCAAAATGGCCAAGCTTCTCAACTGCTTTTTTAAAACTGGCCTTTAAGAAGATAAATAAGGATAATTAAACAGTAATGAAGACCTGTTTCATTAAAAAAAGGAGAAAACAAATAAATAGGCAAGGTCTTGGAGGATGTGTTAACCCGTGTTAATGGAAGTAGTAATGAATTCATCAAAATATGGATGTTCTCCTTTGGAGAGCATGAAGAATAATGAGGGAAAGAGAGAGAGAGAGAGGAAAAAAAAAGAGGAGCTGACGCTGTGAGATTATTCAGTGTCCAAGAATGTATATCTAATTGTTGGCAGAGATAGCATAGATAAAGCACAGACTCATTCTAATATCTTAGTTCAGCTTTTTTTTCCCCCAAATTCTTACACCAGGAACCTATTTATCATACCTTCCAATAAGACTTCAAACTCAGATTTCTGTCTTCTTTCTGCCCCACCTATAACAGTTTAAGAGAGTGTTGTTCCACGTGTTTCACAGAACAAGAGACCNAATTCTTACACCAGGAACCTATTTATCATACCTTCCAATAAGACTTCAAACTCAGATTTCTGTCTTCTTTCTGCCCCACCTATAACAGTTTAAGAGAGTGTTGTTCTACGTGTTTCACAGAACAAGAGACCCTTAATAATTTATTTCTAAATAGAATCAGTTTTAAACCTGTTCTAGGCACAGTGCCTACCGATGATAAGTTCAGTGATCCCTCAGCGTCCATGAGGCATTAGTTCCAGGACCCACCAGGGAGACGAGAATCTGAGGATGCTTCACTCCCATAGTTGGCCCTTATACCTGCAGTTCCACAACCGCACATCCTGTAGTTCTATAGTATTTATTGAAAAAAACCCACGTTGTGTAAGTGGACCCATACAGTCCAAACCTGTGTTGCTCAACGATCCATGTGTTCCATAGACAGTTGTGGAATAAGTAAATGAATTAGGAAAACCACGTTGCTAACAAATAGAGTATTTGAATGAGTAAATCTATGAATATCTAGGGGATACTAGAGCCATGAGCCACAAACAGCATAGATTTATCAAGCTTTTTATGTTAGACCAACTTAATTGATTTTGGGGGAAAATCTGCGAACAAGTGGAGAAAAAGAATGCACTGGATATATCATTATTTCTAAATACATCCAGATGTGAATGGAAGAATTGATACCAGGTCCCATAAAATCTAGTTCGGAAAATGAGTTCAAATTGACTCAAATGTGTCAAATTGATTGAAAATTGCCTGAAGGACTGCAAGCATAATGATAAACGGCAATGCATTGAGTCTGGGGGAGGCGGGGGAATCTGTTCAGCAAGGTCTAACTGAGCATCTTCATTAATTATCTGAGAAAAGATGTAAACAGCACATTCATTAAATGTATAGAAGAAGTGAAATAGAGAGGCATTTTAAGCACTGGGTAGGGCTGCAGGTAATACAAAGGGAGCCAACCTGCTCAGGAATAGAATGATGCTAATAATTGGATTGAAATCAGCTAACGACCCAGCTTCCCTGGTGGCTCAGGCAGTAAAGAATCTGCCTGCAGTTCAGGAGACCTAGGTTCGAACCCTGGGTCTGGAAGATCCCCAGGAGAAGGGACTGACTACCCACTCCAGAATTCCATGGACAGAGGAGCCTGGCGGGCTACAGTCCATTGGGTCACAGCAGGGTCAGACATGATTTAGTAACTCAGCCGCAGGAAGAATTAAGAGACTCAGCAGACGGACGATGCAAACTGACTGTAGAGTGAGGGAGAATGAAGGAAGTGCAACGCTGGAGGTGCAGCAGACTGCTTTGGAAGCGAAGAAGGATGATGAAATGCTAGACGGAGCAGCCAGACTGCAGACTCATGTTACACTGTAAGAAAAACAAGGGGGCAAGAGGCATTTAGGGGAAGTGACCAGTGTCTGGTCAAGACTAACACAGTGAGCAACAAGGAACCACTGGGACAGAGCGACATATTTCTTCAAGCACACAGGACCAGCTACCAGCTATGGAGTCGGGACGTTAGGGCTTGTCTAGTACTAACTCACCTCTCAGTGGGATCTTTTAAAAAATATTATTTTTTTTCTCGTGTTAAGGGAAATTACTAGATATTATTCTTAATTTCATTTTTTATTATGCTCTGAGGATCAATTCTATAGAAATACATATAATTATGTAAGAAAGTATTGCGCATAAAGATGTTCATTAGAGTATTATTTATAAATTGAACCAGTGGCAACGCCCTGATGTCGCCTAGTTGGGAAAAATTTTAAGTTTCCCATCTTCACTTGATGGGATATTCTCCAGCCACTCATGGGTGTTTTTGAAGAATTAGAACAGAAAAATGTTCGTCTTTTAATGTTAAGTGAGAAACTAGGATGCAAAATTTACCTTGAGTTTAATTAAAAGCAACAAGCTAGTGTATACTTAGAAACAAAATATGTCAGTGCTTGTCTTTGTCGAGGGGGAAGAGGATGCTAGAAAATGTAGTGTTAGTCGAGTCTGACCAACTAATTTGTTCAGAGTGTTTATTCCTGTCTCTGAAGGTTTTTATTTGTATTTTAATATGTTTTGATGAGCCTCCAGTAAAGGTACTTAGGGACAGTACAGTGATTTTAGCTGTGTGGTTTTTCTTTGGGGAAAAAAGCCCTATTTCCTAATTATTGAGGGGGTATTAGCTTTCCTGAAGATGGATGTTCAGTAAGTACACCTGGAATGCTAAATGGAAACATGGTTTTTCGTCTCATAATAAAGATGGAACCCAATGGGTGAAAGACAAGGATGTGTATTATCACCACCATGATAAAGGATGGGCTCATCACACACACACACATACACACACCCTCTCAATGATTAAGCCAGTTACTCTTAGGGACTGAGAGCCAGTCAGTGGATGAGATTATAAACACCAGACACACAAGGTGAACAGGGAAAGCAGGCTCATTTTATTGAATATTTTCTAAGTAGCATATTAAAAAGCAGACATTACTTTACCAACATAATGTCCATATAGTCAGAGCTATGGTTTTTCCAGTAGTCATGTATGGATGTGAGAGCTGTACCATAAAGAAAGCTGAGCACCGAAGAGTTGATGCTTTTGGACTGTGGTGTTGGAGAAGACTCCTGAGACTCCTTTGGACTGCAAGGAGATCGAACCAGTCCATCCTAGAGGAAATCAGTCCTGAATATTCATTGGAAGGACTGATGCTGAAGCTGAAGCTCCAATACTTTGGCCACCTGATGTGAAGAACCAACTTATTTGAAAAGACCCTGACATTGGGAAAGATTGAAGGTGGGAGGAAAGGGGGATGACAGAGGATGAGATTATTGGATGGCATCACTGATGTGATGGACATAAGTTTGAGTACACTCCGGGAGTTGGTGATGGACAGGGAAGCCTGGCATGCTGCAGTCCACGGGGTCACAAGGAGTTGGACATGACTGAGTGACTGGACCGAACTGAACTGAACTGAGTTGATAGTACTGAGTGAGAAGCCCATTTCCAGAGAAAGTCTTAAGAAGAACCAGTAAAACTAGAGCTGGCAGCCTAGTCCTCTAAAATTTCCCTGAAACATTGGAGTTGCTCTTCTTTCTTCCTGTCTCTTTTTATTCCGTAGTGACCTCATGTTCTTCCCTTTCATTCTCATTCGTGGCCTTAGTCTAAGGAGAAGTATATACCTAGGTGTGCATCTGGCTAGTGCTAAAGTAATTTGTTTTCAGCATATTTGTTTCCAGATATTTTTCATTAGAAGGGAAAAATCATTCCATTTTCTTAATTGACATTTTACCCTGAAAAATTGTCAAATATGCAAAAGCAAAGGAACGGTACAATGACCCTTTGTAGATCGATGACCCTTTGTGTATCGTCACTCATATTCAACAGTTGTCAAGATTTGCTACACTCACTTCATTCAGCCCCCTCTTTCTTTGTCGAAGTAAAGTCTCAGACATTGTGTTATTTCAGGCTCATAGGTTAAAGCGTCTGCTTGCATTGCAGGAGACCTGGATTCGATCCCTGGGTCAGGAAGATCCCCTGGAGAAGGAAATGGCAACCCACTCCAGTATGCTTGCCTGGAGAATCCCATGGACGGAGGAGCCTGGTGGGCTACAGTCCATGGTATCGCAGAGTTGGACACGACTGAGCAACTTCACTTCACCCTTATTTACCTCAGGATGTACCTTTACACATTATGATGATTTCTCAGATAATCATAATGTATAAGCAGACCTAACAAAATGAACAGTAACTCCCTGGTATCATTCGATACTCAGTCCATAGTGAGATTGTTTTGATTATCTCAAAGAGCCTTTTCCTAGTTGTTTTGTGTCCATCAAGATGGAGATAAAGTCCACACATTACACTGGTTGTTCCGGCTCCCAAAGCTTTTAAATCTCAGTCCCTGCTTCCCCTCTTCCATCACTACATCTCCATCCCATTAACATGTTAAAGAACGTTCTTTCAGTGACTTGGAAAAATAACGGTGGAGTACTTGGAAAAAAAACGGTGGAAGGATTTGGGATTACAAGACTGAGGATAGTTGCTGCTGCTGCTGCTAAGTTGCTTCAGTTGTGTCCGACTCTGTACGACCCCACAGAACGCAGCCCACCAGGCTCCCCTGTCCCTGGGATTCTTCAGGCAAGCATACTGGAGTGGGTTGCCATTGCCTTCTCCAATGCATGAAAGTGAAAAGTGAAAGTGAAGTCGCTCAGTCGTGTCCGACTCTTGGTGACCCCATGGACTGCAGCCTACCAGGCTCCTCCATCCATGGGATTTTTCCAGGCAGGAGTACTGGAGTGGATTGCCATTTCAGTTTCTGTGAGAATCCTGCCAGAATATTTCAGATGCTTCTCCCACTTTTATTGTTAAGCACTTGGGAGGGAGATTTCCCAGCCTCCTTAGGTAAGCCAGTCTCCTATCACTGAGAAGACAGAACATGTTTTTTTATTTCTAACCAGTATCCTTCCTAATATAGGTCAGGGCTTTCCCCTTGATCTGAATTTACTAGAACTGGGAGGTCTTTAGTTATTATCATGGAGTTCATGTTGTTGTGTTGTGTTAGTCGCTCAGTCATGTCTGACTCTTTGAGACACTGTGAACTGTAGCCTGCCAGGCTCCTCTGTCCATGGGATTCTCCAGGCAAGCATACTGGAGTGGGTTGCCATTGCCTTCTCCAATGCATGAAAGTGAAAAGTGAAAGTGAAGTCGCTCAGTCGTGTCTGACTCTTTGAGACACTATGAACTGTAGCCCGCCAGGCTCCTCTGTCCATGGGATTCTCCAGGCAAGCATACTGGAGTGGGTTGCCATGCTAACCCCAGGTTTTGTTCCCCAGTGATTTATAAGTATGTTTATGGCAGTGGTTCTGTTGTTTTATGCATTTAAGCAAGAGGTCCTGTAGCATAGTGATTAAGAACACAGATTTGCCAAGATGGAGGGGATATATGTATACATATAGCTGATTCACTTTGTTGTACAGCAGAAACTAACATGACTTTGCAAAGCAATTACACTCCAATGGAAAAAACCCACAGGTTACTGGATTCAAATCTCATCTCTGCCACTTCCTAGCAGTACATGAGCTTGGAAAGTCACTTATCCTCTTGACACCTCAGTTTCCACTTCTGTAAAATTGGGGTAACAATAGTACCTACCTTATAGGATTGTTGCTAAAATTAATGCACACATGCACACGTTGCTTAGAATGAAGACTGTCACGTGCTGGACACTTACAGAAGTATCAGTTACTCCTGTTATAGCATTAGTATGCTGCTGCTGCTGCTCAGTCACTTCACTCACGTCTGACTCTGTGCGACCCCATAGATGGCAGCCCACCAGGCTCCCCTCATCCCTGGAATTCTCTAGGCAAGAACACTGGAGTGGGTTGCCATTTCCTTCTCCAGTAGCATTAATATAGCCTTGTCATAAAACAAGAAAGTCAGTCAACCTCAACTTGCAGACAGTTAACCCTTAGTTTTAAAGAGGAGAGACATGTAAATGAAAGGCGAATAATTTGTGAAACTGTATAAAAGTTATATTTTCAATATTAGGAACTATTCTCTGAATCCTGATCATTTTTTCCCTCAGAGAAGTTGAAATGTCAGGTTAACAGCATTTCAAGTGAAATCAGCTGAGAATAGCGCCTAAGAACATAGCCCTGAAGAATCAGTTGTAAGAGTTTGCCTCATTTCTCTCTTTTGGATGAATAATGTTTATTAAACTTGCATATTTAAATGAAAAAGCACAAGAAACTATTTTAACAGCGACTTCTGAATGCCAGCAAATGTTTCAAAGAACAACTGTAAGCTTGTTTTAACAATTCTCTACAAATTTCACCCCCCCCCCCGCTCCCCACTTATCCCCCCAAAGCAGCTTTTGCAATGTTAGCCTGAGCATAAAGGGCCAAATGTGAAGGGTGTAAAAGAGCCCATTGTCTAGGCTGCTCCTACGTGACGTGAGGGCCCTGGAGGTGTGGGCCCAGCTGGAGGAGCTGGCTGGTCCACAGTGGCCTCCCCAGAGCCCAGCCACCATGCTGCTGAGCAAGGCCACTTAGCAAGCTGCGTTGAAGATACTCTTAGAACCTTGCGACTGGACAGACTAAAGTCCCTGGGAAGTTAAGTGACTCAGGTCTTTCGAGAAGCAAAGAGGGGAACTCAGTTTGCCCTCCTCCTGGTCTAGAGTTCTCACTTTCATTTTGCACCGATATATTAATAGGGAGTAAGGGAAAAGGATGACATAGCACAGGGCTTGGGAGACACCAGGTTCCCTCTGTGAAGCAGGTGTCTTTCCTAAAAGACTCTGAGCCCTCAACATCTTTTTAAAATGTATTTATTTATTTGGCTGCACTGAGTCTTAGTTGTAGCAAACAGGATCTTCCTTCTTAGATGCTGAAGCTAGTTCCCTGACCAGGGATAGAACCCGGGCTCCCTGCATTGGGATCTCAGAGTCTTAGCCACTGGACCACCAGGGAAGTCCCCCTCAGTATTTAAAAGGGGGTTATCATGCAGCATTTCTCATATTTATTTGAACATGGAACTCCTTTTTTATTGAATATGCTTTGGCTAAAAACTCCCCTGTCCAGTCCTTTACTTAAATAGAGTACACCACACAGGAACAGAGAGGGAAAGTGATAACATAAGCTCGGAATATTTATGCTAGTCATCCTGACCTGTGTTTGAACTAGGGTCATACATTCTCCTATTGAGCTAGCAGTGCCAGATGAAGACAGGGAGGGAAAGGTAGAAATTGATTAAAGTGCTTATTTAGTAGGTAAAGCCAAAAAGAGATGAGCATGTTTTATTGTCTATTCTCAATTCCTTGAATCATACAAGGAGGAGACGAATTTCTCTTCTGACTGCGCCTCTTGTCTCGTGGCTTCCTTCCTGGCCTACATGAATTTTTCTATTTCTAGAACCAAGTTAATCCATTGTCTTTTGCTAGGCATCTTATTGATCTTCTGTGTTATTAATATTCACTTTTGGCTGCCAGATTAGCTCTAGCAAACCATTTATGTTTATTTTTAGTGCACTTAGAATGCTGGGATGTATTATCCCGATTGCTTTCTGAGTTGTGGCTGCTAGGGACTTGAAGTGTCTCCTTTCTCCTCTTTCCCCTCTTTTTCCTCTTTTCCTAGGAATTTTATNTCCCTCCAAATTTCCCCCCCCCCCCCGCTCCCCACTTATCCCCCCAAAGCAGCTTTTGCAATGTTAGCCTGAGCATAAAGGGCCAAATGTGAAGGGTGTAAAAGAGCCCATTGTCTAGGCTGCTCCTACGTGACGTGAGGGCCCTGGAGGTGTGGGCCCAGCTGGAGGAGCTGGCTGGTCCACAGTGGCCTCCCCAGAGCCCAGCCACCATGCTGCTGAGCAAGGCCACTTAGCAAGCTGCGTTGAAGATACTCTTAGAACCTTGCGACTGGACAGACTAAAGTCCCTGGGAAGTTAAGTGACTCAGGTCTTTCGAGAAGCAAAGAGGGGAACTCAGTTTGCCCTCCTCCTGGTCTAGAGTTCTCACTTTCATTTTGCACCGATATATTAATAGGGAGTAAGGGAAAAGGATGACATAGCACAGGGCTTGGGAGACACCAGGTTCCCTCTGTGAAGCAGGTGTCTTTCCTAAAAGACTCTGAGCCCTCAACATCTTTTTAAAATGTATTTATTTATTTGGCTGCACTGAGTCTTAGTTGTAGCAAATAGGATCTTCCTTCTTAGATGCTGAAGCTAGTTCCCTGACCAGGGATAGAACCCGGGCTCCCTGCATTGGGATCTCAGAGTCTTAGCCACTGGACCACCAGGGAAGTCCCCCTCAGTATTTAAAAGGGGGTTATCATGCAGCATTTCTCATATTTATTTGAACATGGAACTCCTTTTTTATTGAATATGCTTTGGCTAAAAACTCCCCTGTCCAGTCCTTTACTTAAATAGAGTACACCACACAGGAACAGAGAGGGAAAGTGATAACATAAGCTCGGAATATTTATGCTAGTCATCCTGACCTGTGTTTGAACTAGGGTCATACATTCTCCTATTGAGCTAGCAGTGCCAGATGAAGACAGGGAGGGAAAGGTAGAAATTGATTAAAGTGCTTATTTAGTAGGTAAAGCCAAAAAGAGATGAGCATGTTTTATTGTCTATTCTCAATTCCTTGAATCATACAAGGAGGAGACGAATTTCTCTTCTGACTGCGCCTCTTGTCTCGTGGCTTCCTTCCTGGCCTACATGAATTTTTCTATTTCTAGAACCAAGTTAATCCATTGTCTTTTGCTAGGCATCTTATTGATCTTCTGTGTTATTAATATTCACTTTTGGCTGCCAGATTAGCTCTAGCAAACCATTTATGTTTATTTTTAGTGCACTTAGAATGCTGGGATGTATTATCCCGATTGCTTTCTGAGTTGTGGCTGCTAGGGACTTGAAGTGTCTCCTTTCTCCTCTTTCCCCTCTTTTTCCTCTTTTCCTAGGAATTTTATCCTAAATGGAAATTAAGGAAATCTACAATTATGAATAAGCTGATCCAATAGTTTTTATTTTTAATCTCAGTACTTCTGTTCCCATAAAAACAATGTTCCTAGGCTAGCCCACTACAAAATAATTTTATCCATCAGTTCAGTTCAGTTCAGTTCAGTCGCTCAGTTGTGTCCAACTCTTTGCGACCCCATGAATTGCAGCACGCCAGGCCTCCCTGTCCATCACCAACTCCCAGAGTTCACTCAGACTCACGTCCATCGAGTCCGTGATGCCATCCAGCCATCTCATCCCTCTGTCGTTCCCTTCTCCTCCTGCCCCCAATCCGTCCCAGCATCAGAGTCTTTTCCAATGAGTCATCTCTTCGCATGAGGTGGCCAAAGTACTGGAATTTCAGCTTTAGCATCATTCCTTCCAAAGAAACCCCAGGGCTGATCTCCTTCAGAATGGACTGGTTGGATCTCCTTGCAGTCCAAGGGACTCTCAAGAGTCTTCTCCAACACCACAGTTCAAAAGCATCAGTTCTTCGGCACTCAGCCTTCTTCACAGCCCAACTCTCACATCCATACATGACCACAGGAAAAACCATAGACTTGACTAGACGGACCTTAGTCGGCAAAGTAATGTCTCTGCTTTTGAATATACTATCTAGGTTGGTCATAACTTTTCAAAGGAGCAAGCGTCTTTTAATTTCATGGCTGCAGTCACCATCTGCAGTGATTTTGGAGCCCCCCCAAAATAAAGTCTGACATAGTGATTTTTTTAAATTATTTATTTATTTTTGGTTGCACTGAGTCTTCATTATTGGGTGTGGGCTTTTTCTAGCTATGGCGAGTGGGGGTTACTCTCTAGTTGTGTGACAGCTTCTCATTGTGGTAGCTTCTCCTATTGCAGAGCACGGGCTTTAGGGTGCTGGGCTTCAGTAGTCGTGGCCGCTCGTAGACTGTTTCCCTGCAGCATGTGAAATCTTCCCAGACCAGAGATTAAATCCATGTCCCCTGCATTAGCAGGCAGATTCTTAACCACTGGACCACCAGGGAAGTCCATCCATAGTGATTTTTTAAAAATGCACTTTTGTAGCAAAAAGGAAGAAATTTTTTCAAACATCATAAAATGTATTTACCCAGGTTTTAAACAGGTACCCCTCTCTCCTGCTCAGACTTGCTTGATGGAATCAGGGATATACTTTGGGTTATGCCAGGGCTGTGGAAGCAGGGTAGTGTAGGATTAGATGAAGAACTTTGAAGCCAAACTGCTGAGGTTGGTGCTCCATCTCTGCCCCCTACTCTGGGCTCCTGGTAGGTAGGCTACTTACCTTTTCAGTGACCCAGTTTCCACACCTCTAAAATGGGGATAATGATAGTAACTATCTCACAAGGTGTCCAGTACTTAGAAAAGTACTAAATAAGTGTCTACTCTCATTGTGATGGTGATGCAGATGGTGGAGATGGATCTAATAGGAGCAGTGGGGTTGAGGACAGGGCTCCAGCCAAACTAAATTAGGTAAAACTCCTGGGAGCAGTGGTTCCAGAAAGTAAGCATGTAATGTTAGGAGAGTTAAACGGGCCAACAAAGGGAAAGAAGAAAGACTGTCAATGTAGTTGTGACCTGTAGTAGCATTAGGAAGAAAGGACTTAGAGAGGGAAGGGAAATTCATGGGTCATTTTTAAAAATGATTTAGGTAAATGACTTTGCTATTTTTCAGTTTTGAGACCAAGTCTAATTCCTTAGCTACTTTAAATTTGAGTTTTCTTATTTTATAAACTGAAAATAATAGTGTTAACCTTGCAGAGCTATATAAAGTTTAGAATGATGTATCTGACATGCCTGGGACGTGCGAGACCTATTATGTAAAAGTTATGTTGTAAGATACTTCTGGCAAAATCACTGTTTTGTTTTGTTTTTTCAGCCCTAGTTCATCTCTTTTATATCAGTAATCCATGGTCACTTTTAAAAAACAGAAAATCAAAAACAGTTAAGTCATTTGTCCAAGATCGCACAGCTACAAAATGGTTAAATTGGAATTTAAAGCTTGCAAGTATAGCTCTAAAGCCCTTGCTCTCAACAGCACACAAATTTGTTAATCTCGATAGAAATAGTATCACCGATAGAAATAGTATCACCGTTTCATTTCTGAAGACTCCTCGCAGAAAAGAAACAGTCTTCTGTTCCCCATACCTTGTTTGTCTTGATCTCTATGTAACTGCTTGGGTACTGAAAAAAATGAAAAGGTGACCCACACCTTTGCTTTCCGTGCATCAAATCTTGTCCAGGAAACCTTGTGTATCTGGCTTCAGTTTGTTTCACTGGCAGAGTGTTCCCTGCAATTGCTCCAAGGATGGAATTTTGCCTTGTCATCTGACCCAAGCCTAAACTTAGGGAAATTAATGAGAGTGAGCCAGTTTTTACAGAAAAGCTGACTCTAGTGAAACGTTTTTCCCCCCAAGTCAATTTTTTATTTGTATTTGATCTCTTCTCAATGGTGTTTGGCCCTCCTCTTTGCAAGTTTTGCAGTTTCGCTGTCCAACAAGCAGTATCTGGTAGGAATTTTAATCAAACCCTTTGCCCTTCTTTGTGCTCGAGTAAATATGGTCAGCTTTCTTCATCCCCCTCAGAAACAGGCTCCTACCCACTTCAGCATAGCTGTCTCACACCGGAAACCAAACACACAAACCTAAGCAAAGAGTCCAGTGCCAAGGCTTATTTCTTTTCTCTTTATTCTGTGAAATATTTACACACCATTTACTCAATAGAAAACTGAAGCCATTATAAACAAACCCAGAAATAGGTGCTTTATAACCCCNTGAACTGACTAACTGCAGGAGACACAGGAGATGCTTGTTTGATCCCTGGGTCATGAACATCCCCTGGAGTAGGAAATGGCAGCCTGTTCCAGTATTCTTGCCTGGAAAGTCCCATGGACACAGGAGCCTGGCGGCCACAGTCCATAGGTTTACAAGAGAGTTAGACACAACGGAGCACATGTTTTGAGAATTCTTTATATATTTTAGGTAGAATTCAAATAGGTGGTTTACAGTTATTTTCTCCCAGCCTATAATTTGTCTTTTTTCCCTTCTCTTGAAAGAGTCTTTCACAAAACAGAAGCTTTAGTTTGGTGAAGTCTAGCTTATTAATTTTTCTTTTACTTATTCTGCTTCTGGTATGAAGTTTACAAACATTTTGCCTAGCTCTAGATCTCAAAGATTTTTCTCTTTCCTGAAAGAAAGAAAAATATTTTTTTCTAAGATTTACTTTGACATTTTATACTTAAGTCTGTGACTCATTTTTTGTATAAGGTGTGAGGTNGGTATGAAGTTTACAAACATTTTGCCTAGCTCTAGATCTCAAAGATTTTTCTCTTTCCTGAAAGAAAGAAAAATATTTTTTTCTAAGATTTACTTTGACATTTTATACTTAAGTCTGTGACTCATTTTTTGTATAAGGTGTGAGGTTTGGGTCAAAGTTGGTTTTTATCCCTTACCTATGCAAGTTCAGTTGCCCCAGCCCATTTGTTGAAGAAGTTATCCTTCCATGAAATTGTTTTGAACCTTTGTGAAAAATCATTTGAACATATTTATGTTGTGTAGATGTATTTTGGATACATCTGTTCTGTTCCATTGAAATACTGTTCATTTCTCTACTACTACTGAGGTCTTGATTACTGTCAAGTCTTGGCATTAGGTAATGGATTCCTTTCTTGTCATTCTTCCTTTAAAATATAATTTTGGCTGTTTTGGTTTCTTTATATTTTTATACAAAATTTGGGATGTTCTTGTCTGTAAAAAAATGAACTTGCTGAGATTTTCATAGAAATTGTATTAAACTTTTATATCAATTTGAGGAAATTGACGTTTTTGTTGAAAACTATGTTGAATATTTCAGTCCATGAATTCAGCAAGTCTCTCCATTTTATTTAGAACTTCGTTGATTTCATTTATCAGTATTTTTAGTTTTCGGCATACAAGTCCTTACATGTTTTGTTATATTTACATCTTTTTTCTTTTCAGTGATTGTAAACAGCATTGTAGTTTTAATTATTGTGCCCACACTTTTTGCTGGTGTATAAACATATAACTGCATTTTGAATGTCAATCTGGTGTCTTGCTACCTTGCTGGTCTTACTTAAAGTTGGAGGAACTTTTTCGTGAGTCCTTAGTGTTTTCTGCATAGACAGTCGTGTCCTCTGCAAATAGAAACAGATCCTTTCTTGTCTCTATACCTGCTATTTCCTCTTCCTGCCTTATAGCCCTGGCCAACACTTCTAATACGGTACTTTATTGAATAACAGTGGTGAGAGCAGACATTCTTGATTTGTTCCTGATTTTAGGGAGAAAGTATTCAGTCTTTCAGCATTTAGGATATAATATTTTATAGATGCTCTTTATCAACTTGAAGAAGTTTCCCTCTGTTCCTGAAAATTAAGAATTTGAAAGAGTAAAGAGTTTTGAATATTAAAACTCTTATGTAGATTATTATTGTTTAGTTTAAGATACTCTTATAGAGTTTATCTTCTTGCTAGTTTTATATACCTTTAAGACCTATGCAAAACCAGACAACCCAGAGAGGCAGATTTTTTTAACTGCCATTTCATAAGCTATATAAAATTTCATTTCTTTTTGCTCTTTGTATTTGACTTTTATTCCTTTTTCTTTGTTTTTTTAAACACATCAATAAATGATACATTTACACCATAATTGACTAATAGGAGCCTTTTGATTTACACTTTAATATATATTTATAATGAGCATATAAAATATTTTTTAAAGTATCCTAAAATTAATTTCAGTTGAAAGTCAAATTAATCTTTATTTGATTTGTGCTTGCCTTGTTTTCACTCAAAATTTTGTTGAGAATATGCAGTTTTACTTTATCCTGTAACATTAAATATTGCCAAACCTACTCATGAAGAGGTCTATTTCTTCAAGGCAGGCTATGAACACAGAACAAGTATATCTTCAGATTATGAAAAACTGTAATAACAAAATGTTTAACTCATATAAATTATATTCCATTGCAACCTACTGAGTCACTCAACATAAAATTTTTTCCCTTACATATTCTTCTATATTGTCATTTAGACTCTAAGCACCATGAGGGATATCGTCATTTCTTTGCTGTTTATCTCATACAGTGAGACACTCATTTGTATTTGTTGAATGACTGAATAATTTCTAATGGCTGTGATACACCATTGTTTATTTAAGCTGTTCCTCTATGTTGGACATTCAGGCTGTTCCCAATTTGGGTGAAAATAATAAACATAAAACTGAATCTTTGAACTCCCTCCTGCTTTGATGAGTCATCTCATTTCAAATTAAGTTATATCTGCATTAGACTTTTGTACATCCATCCAAAGTCTGGTCATTTTGAGGACTCCACTCTCTGGTTGGTGGGATACTTACGTCAAGCTGCTTAACAGATGAGGATATGGCGTTACTTCACTGTTCTACTGGGGGGAAGTCGGAACAGTGTTGAATGGTGAGTTCTTTAAAAGAACCGAGAAGGAGGTTGACCTGGAAAGCTTAAAAACCTGTGACTGAAAGACTGGTTTAGCAGAAGATGATGGAAAGATGGTTCCAAGTTGTGTAGCTTCTGCGGTGCTGCTCCTGTAGAGATTGGCTCTGCCTATACAACCAAAGGAAGCCTCCTCACATGCTGGAAAGTTGAAGATGTCGTGGAGCATACACATCATTCCTCTCAGAAGAGGCAAGGAGCCCCAACACTATTTGCTGACATACATTTATTGACAATGCCTGTGCCTGATGGTCATGAAGGGGTCTCTTTGCAGGACTGTGGAGAGGTACAGAGATACCAAAAATATGATGCTTGCCCTCAAGTAACTTAAACTGGGGAGGTCAAAGACTGAAGTTCTGTGCTAAGAGCTCAGCCTCCAGAATTAGGTAATCTAAGTTTAAACCATGCCCATTCCTGGATATATGACTGTGAGAAAGTTATCTAAGTTCAACAAACCTCAGTTTACTCATGTGTAAAATAGAATAAAGATACCATTCAAGGCTATTTTGAAAAGTAAATCGAAAAAATGCATATAAGACTCTTGGAACAGGACTTAGCATGAAGTCGGTGTAAATTTTTTCTCAAGAAAATTGGCATAGAAGACAATACAGCATTGTGTCAGAGATAATATAGAATTTCAGACAACAGAAGGATTGCTTATGGCTAGATTAAAGGGACTTTCCTGGTAACTCAGTTGGTAAAGAATCTGCCTGCAATGTAGGAGACCCAAGTTCGATTCCTGGGTTGGGAAGATCCCCTGGAGAAGGGATAGGCTACCAACTCCAGTTTTCTCAGGCTTCCTTGGTGGCTCAGATGGTGGAGAATCTGCCTGCAGTACAGGAGACCTGGGTTTGATCCCTGGGTTAGGAAGATCCCCTGGAAAAGCGAACAGCTACCCACTCCTGTATTCTGGCCTGGAGAATTCCATGGACAGAGGAGCCTGCTGGGCTACAGTCCATGGGGCCTCAAAGAGTCGGGAATGACTGAGCGAGTCTCACTGTCACTGTCAGTGAGATTAAGGAAGACGCCACAGAAAAGGTAGAATTTTAAAGGACTGGAATTGCAGGTGGCTGAGAGAAAATGTAAGGCAGGTACTCCAGATAAAGAGATGACATGAGCCCAGGAAAGAGGAAGAATGGAAAGGCGTGTCTGTGCTGTTGGAGGTAGCCCAGGTGAAAGGTGAAGATAAACTGAACTATGTGGGTGTCCCTGCAAGCTAAGCATCTGGCTCCTGAGTATTGTTGAACATTTCCTAGTGGGATAGTAAGGGGGAGGTGATTTTCTATTAATAAGATTAGTATCCCTTTCTCCAGGTCTTCTCCTGTGGCTCAGCAGTAAAGACTCCACCTGCAAGGCAGGAGACATGAGTTTGATCCCTGGCTGGGGAAGATCCCCTGGAGGAAGGCATGGCAAGCCACTCCAGTATTCTTGCCTGGAGAACCCCATGGACAGAGGAGCTTGGTGGGCTACAGTCCATAAAAAGTCAGACACAACTGAAGTGACCTAGCATACACGCATACCTTTCTCCTGTTTCTTTATGTTCAAAAGAAGATGTCTATTACATGCTCTGAATGCAGCATGATATTGTATCTTATTTGGACTTGCACTGCATATTACAGTCTTCTTTAATCACTCACAGCTGGATACAGTTGGTTGTCCTCACCACAGACAAAGGTCATCTTGGAGGATACAGTCACGTGGTTTCTTTGCCCAGGACATTGTTTCCTTGGATGTTAGTTGGTCTGGTTTACATTTCACTAGTGGGTAAGGAATTTGAGGGTAGAAACCTGAGTTAACTGGCTCTGTATTTCTGATTTATCGGTAGTGTTTCAGTGCCCCCTATGGGATCTCATTAGGTGTCCACATCATTGGAGAAGGAAGATGAAGGATGGCAATAGAACCCAGAGCTGGAAAGGTGGACTAGAGCCAGATTCTGAGGAAACTTGACTCACTGGCTTAAAAGGTAGGGATTGTAATTGTTAATCCAAGATGTCTCTTGGAAGACTGCTAAACAAGTGCCCACATGGAGTTTGGGAACATTTTTCTTTTTGGTGGTGAAGGGTGTCGATGACTGAAGGTGGAAAGCTCCCTTGGTAGGAGTTTCAGAAATGTAGGTCTGAGGTCATAAATGCTGCCTTTGGATGGCAGGACAGCACCTGGAAGGAAACTGAGAGCTGGGGCAGGATGAAAAAAGAGCGGATGGGCTGGATGGCTGATGATAGAGAGGAGGCCGGGGGAGGGAGTGAGTGGGGCAGTGGAGACCTTAAGTCACATCAACCTTCCAGGTATGTCAGTCACCACTCACAATTTATGTCCTCTGGCAAATACAAGCTGATAGACTGTCATACATCAGGGGAGCTGAAGCTTAGATTTCAGAAGCAAAACTCATCTTTGAATCTAAACAGCACCCCTTTTATCTCCTTTTCCTCATTGAATTAGTTCCAAAGTAAAAGCTTTTTGGTTGCCAAACTTGCAAAAATTCTATTTCTCAAAACTTTCCATTTTAAGGTTCCTTTCTCACGAGAAAATTTGTCTGATGGAAGAGGTATTACATAATAAGTAAGTGAAACCTCTATAGACCTTTTTTGAGGTTTATGTTACTTCTCTAATATATGTAAAAATTAATTTAGACTTGCTAATTCAGAAAATTTTATAATTCAGACAAGTAGAAATTTTCCTTGTGATTCTCCATGAAAAAGGTTTTCCTCCTTTTCCCCTTATTTTTCCCT
Source organism: Raphicerus campestris (assembly GCA_006410735.1). Classification (NCBI taxonomy): domain Eukaryota; kingdom Metazoa; phylum Chordata; class Mammalia; order Artiodactyla; family Bovidae; genus Raphicerus; species Raphicerus campestris. The sequence goes on along the minus strand of SJYW01029985.1, from coordinate 1,018,054 downwards.
TATGGCTTCCCTGGTAGCACAGATGGTAAAGTGTCTGCCTGCAATGCGGGAGACCCAGGTTTGATTCCTCGGTGAGGAAGATCCCCTGGAGAAGGAAATGGCAACCCACTCCAGTACTCTTGCCTGGAAAATTCCATGGACAGAGAAGCCTTGTTAGCTACAGTCCATGGGTTCACAAAGAGTCACGATGGAGCGACTTCACTTCACTTCCCTTATTTTTCAGAGGTAGAATGTTTAAGATGGGCTGAATAAGAGAATAAATTGTTTCTAGCATTTTGGGAAAATGATTAAGAGCTAATAAAAGCATCTCTTCTCCACATATAGAAACTTGCCAAGCTACAGTGGACAGAGAAGTTAGAAGTATATAGCCAAACATTAAGCACTAAGAAAAATCATTAGGACTCTTAGTGTACATGACCCAAAAAGGGAAAAAAAAACCCACCCCTCTTCGGAGTATAACTAAATGAATGGCCTTTCCCTACTTCTCAAAATCATCAAAGTATAATATTTAGGGCCTATATGCCTCATATACTGTTGTTGTTTAATTGGATCATTACTTCATTAGTTTTCCTTATTTCGAATTAGAAATAGCTTCATGTTTTTTATTGTGTGGTTCTGAAGTGACTTATCTGCAGCAGTAGTAAAGAACCTGCCTGCCAGTGCAGGAGATGTAAGAGATGAGGTTCTATCCCTGGGATGGGAAGATCCTCTGGAGAAGGAAATGGCAGCCCACGCCAGTATTCTTGCCTGAGAATCCCATGGACAGGGGAGCCTGGTAGGCTATGTTCCATAGAGTCGCAAACAGAACTGAAGTGACTTAGCACGCACATAGGCCCTGCTCAAAATATTTTGACATTTACTTTCTTTTGATTGATCCTAAAGGATTTTTTCTAACATGAGTGGATCTTATGAAACTGCTGTGGATATGTGAATACACTCAACAAAATGCATTCAAGGAGATACCTTAAGGACTTACTACCCTTGGCAATAGCTATGTTTTATTGATTTAGTTCTAGTTAGTTATGGGCTTGAAAACAAATAGCATTTCTTTGAATGAAAAATTCCTAATTCTAATTTTTTAATGGTGCAGACTTTTCTTCGCCCTACAAAGAGAATGAATTAAAGAGCAAATATGACTTTACCAGCAAATAAGTATATATTTACATATTCAGTTTGAATGAATGCTAACATTTAGAAAACACTTCTGCCATATGGCACAAACATAGATGTGTGTGTATATATATAGGTGTACTTATCAGTGGTACAAATTTCCAATCACCCCAGTCACAACATCTGATTTAAATTTGTTCCTGATGCTGAATGCCATATATGCAGTTTGGAATCAAGTGAAACGAGCCTTTTTAAGAAAGGCCTAGAACTAACTTCTAAACAGGGCCCTAGTATTTGTAGCTAACATGAATGCTTTTTTTTTTAAGTGGGGCATGGTGGAGAATAAAGGATGAAGTTTTTCTGATGCTCCTCCACTTTAGTTAGTATATTCTGTGCCATTTTCATGCATGGAAGGGTAAAGCTACCTTTTTCACTGGGAAAACAACATTTTTAGAATGTGGAGGAAGCCGATGAAAGCGGTGCCTATTTCCACACCATCTTAGTTGAAATCAATTTCTCTGAATAGCCAGAAGTTCATTCATTTTCTATAGCATCCAGTCATCTGCTCAACAAATGGTAAGCCCAGCCTTAAGATGTTTAAATAATAGTGTTATGCTAATAGGGCTTCCCTTATGGCTCAGCTGGTAAAGAATCTGCCTGCAACGCGGGAGACCTGGGCTCAATCCCTGGGTTAGGAAGATCCCCTGGAGAAGGGAAAGGCTATCCACTCTAGTATTCTGGCCTGGAGAATTCCATGGAATGTATAGTCCATGGGGTAACAAAGAGACGTACATTCTGTCTCAAGTGAGTTTAGCTTCAAATGACAAAATTCCTTGATTTTAGACCTTCCTTTGTTACTCAGGACATTTTTGTTGAGTGAAATAAACAACCAATTCTTGTGCCTGGATTACTGAGATTAGTTTCTTTGATTTAAGAACTTCTTAGTGAAGTGATATTTCAGATATATTATTATTATACATGTTGGAGGAGGAAATGGCAATCTACTGCAGTAATCTTGCCTAGGAAATCCCATGCAAGGAGCCTGGTGGGCTACAGTCCATGGGGTCCCAAAGAGTCAGACACGACTGAGTGATTGAACACGAACACACACGCAGAGCACACAAAACACGTTACTGCTGAGTAAGAGAACTCACTCATGTAAAGACTATTAAACACTGATCAGCATAGTTGATTGAGGACAGGACACCTGATAGGAAAAGATGTCTTGCTAACCAGAATAAGAGACCTAGGAATTTGCTGGGGGAACACATTCTATTTTGGCCTCACTGGTGGCTCAGATGGTAAAGAATTCTGCAATGCAGGAGAACCAGGTTCAATCCCAGGTGGGAGGCTGGGGAAGATGCTCTGGAGAAGAGAATGTCAACCCACCCCAGTATTCTTGCCTGGAGAATTCCATGGAAAGAGGAGTCTAGCGGCTTACAGTTTATGGGATCACAAAGAGTTGGACACCGCTGAGTGACTAACACACACACACAAACACACACACGTTATCTAAGCTGAACTGTGGCATGAACTAGGGAAGTGGGTCCGGATTGGCAAGGTTTGTGATGAGATGGCTGCGGGAATCTTACTCTGAAAAAGTGAGACAGCTCAAGCAGCAGGAAGTCTGGCAACTGTGGGCTTGTTGATTCCTGACTTTGACCCCACTCTGTGCCTTCTGGCAATTCCCAGTTGGTAAACCCAAATTCTAGGGACTGAGAAGCTCATCACATGTTAACAACAGGCAGGGCTCATGTTCTAGCCCAGTATTAGCTGTTGGTGGACGTGAGCAGATAGATGCCTACAGATATACACTGGTATTACACAGACTGTGTTTTGGGTATCAGTCATGATGTTATCCTAAGAACTCAAATTCACAGGGGTAACTACCATCAAGTCAAGGTTTGGAAGGCAGTAAAGGAAAACTGAATGTTTTAGATATTCAGAGAACTCCAGCTTAAGCCAAAAAAATACACAAATTATAATTTATGAGCAGTTTCCATGTCCCCTTTCTGTCAAATCCACTGGTAAAGAGCTTGTGGCATGGGGAAGTATACAGTGGGTCTATATCCCTGTGAAGAGGGGCCACAATTTGGGGCCGACAGGAGAATGTGTTCTGTAGCCAGATCCGTTGTGAATCAGGTTAATGAATGTGTGTGTGTGTGTGTGTAAAGGTTGTTTACAGATATGGATCCATCTCTTTTCCATTCTCATAAATTTTATTTGCTTATTAGAGTAAGACACGTTGAGATTATCTGGAAGATGAACTACGTATATTCAGTATCTGAAAATCAATATAAAGGCAGGCTTTTACCTTGTGAGAAAAAAAAAGAATAAGATTTGTCATTTGCCTTGTCATCTCTTGTCTGCCCAAAGTTTCTCTTTGGAGTTCCTTTCGGCACCATGGCCATAAGGGAATAATAGGTGGTAAACTATTTCTAATAAACCTCCTTTATTTGAGAAAATATTTGGTCAGAAAATGTTTAGTCCTCACCATGTGATATGATTTTAAAAGGTCAGGAACCTGTAAACACTATGTGAAAACATTAAAAAAAAACACTCTAACTCTAGAGTAAATATCACAAATATTAATCCTAGACATTGGAATCTCTTTTCCCAACAGTCCAAATTGACTTAACAACCCCCAACAATGCCATTTCTTACTGATGAAAAATTCTTTGATAGTAGGGCCAAATGAATGACTATGAGTTTTTGAATTAATGTGGCTGAAAGGGCCATGTTCCTGAAGAGGCAGGCTTTGAGGAGATGTTAGTCAAAGAGCAGAGAAGCAGTGTTGGTTGGTGGATGGAAACCAGTGGCTTCTCTAGGGTGGGATGGGAAAGGCAGAGGGTCAAGAATTGGAGTCTGGTAAGACTAGTATTTCCCCCCAGCTTTCTCAGTTAGCTGTTGATGGAAGAGAGTGATCAGCCTGGTCTTCCAAGGCATTTCTGGGCCAGTGACTTTGGAATACAACCTATACATAATCTTTTGTTCCAGAGATTTTAAATGGATTGAAAATGGTTGAGAAGGCAATAGTAATTGATACAGGAACACCACTTCAATTGTTATTTATTTTTCTTCTTTCTTTCTAGATCGCCCAGCCCTCCTTGCCCTGCCCCCAAATGTAATAGAATTCATAAACATTTCCTATCCTCCTTTGGCTTCCTTTTCTGTATCTTTATTATTATTTTAGCTACTAGGAATTGGCATTAGGAAGCATCCGAGGAAGTGGAAGCTGATTATGATTTCTAAGAAGACCCACCCAGTTTTCTCTGGAGATTTTCTTTGGCCCTTAAAGTGAGTGTAGACAATTTTCCTCAAGTTGATGGCAGATTTGTAGCTTCTGTGAAGTCTTTTCACCCTTCATTACATATCTTTTTTTTCTAATCTTTTTAAAATCTTACTTTTCTAGTAGAGATTAGTTTTCTCTTCAGTGGAAGCTTCTGAGCTAGCCTATTTAAACTAAATGTAGCTGAAAGATTCCTTTGTGTTTTCTTTATGTGACATTTGGCCCCAGCAGTATACAGGGCAACACCCTATGTTATAGGATACGTGGAATTCAGAGATTCCTTTTGAAAATTATTACCCACCTCTATCTCATTATACCACCACCACTGTGAAGCTTTTTATTTCTCATGTGTAACCAAGTTTATGTTCGTGTGTATACAGTAACTACCTTGGGGGGTTGTTGGGAGGCTTCGTGACCCCATGGACTGCAGCCCACCAGGCTCCTCTGTCCATGAGGTTTTCCAGGCAAGAATATTGGAGTGGGTTGCCATTTCCTTCTCCAGGGGCTCTTCCCAACCCAGGGATCGAACCCGGGTCTCCTGCACTGCAGGCAGATTCTTTATTGACTGAGCCGAGTTAATAATACATGCAAGTACTTAGAACAGTGTCTGACGTAGGGTAAGATATATTCAATATTTGCTCTTAGTGCAACTACCTGTTTTATTGTTTTAATTTGATAGAAGAATGTAGAATATCAATTTCAATCCATCGCCAACTGTGGTTGGATGCAAAGTTGGCCCAGAAATTGTTCGCTCGTGAGAGGTCAACAGAACGACTTCGGCTGAGTGAGAAAACATGCCAGCCACCTTTTTCTCCATTTTGATCGGGGGTTTTGAAATGTTTCCTAACTCGTTCACTCTAAAACCAGTTGAGGAGGGGAGGGCTAAAGGACTCTCTCTCCTTCCATTCTCTTTCTCCCTCTCTCCCTTATTAGAATTAAGGACGGGAGAGGAGAATCTTTGTTTTTTTTTTTTTTGATGCCTCATTTGTTCTGACAAAGAAGAGTCAGCTTATTTTATAAAGCCCACTTAAATTTGGAAAACCCGTACCTAGCACATGATCTCAAGTGGCAGCCTCTAAGCAACAGATGAGTATACAACCCCTGAAATTCAAGGTCAGGCAATTAAATAAGGACTGTTTGCCCACCTGGTGCTTTAAGACTGACCTGTGTTTCCTGCAAGATATCTTGAGGTTGAATTATGTCACGGCAGTAACATCTTTAGCACCGTAGGGTGAGACGATTTTAGAGAGATCAGGCTTCATCAGGTGAGTGACAAGACTAACTCCCTCTGGCAGTGTACAAAAACAATTAAACATTAAATGCATTTTACCGAAGTGTTTGACTCACATGTGCATGTTAAAACACTTTTTTCCAATATCTGTGAAATATGAACCTGTCTTCCTATGAATGTTTATAGCGCTCATTACCAAAATTCATCTCCAAGACGTATGTTTTTCTGTTTTCTCCTTCTAATCTCCTTTCAGGAGAGTGGAGGGTGGGTGGAAGTCAATTTTCCCAGCTAGATCTGCATTGTTCCAGTTAGAAGAGACGTTTGCTTTTAATTTGTTGTTTGATGGTATTGAAATTTTTTTCCCAATCTGTTGTTATTTAAAACAGCAAACCCTATTCCTGTCATCATGTACTACCTGGGGTATTATTTAGTAAGTGCTTTGTTTGTAAACAGAGAGTGGTTTTCAAAAGATCGAGCCGTGCAGTGATCATCTATCTGTTCAACATCCCAAACTATAGGAGCTGCAGTTGTTGGATTTCCTCTTCTCCAGGTTTTAGTTTTCGATCTCAGTTCTGCATTGATTTTTTTTTCCCCTAATGTTTTCTAGGTTAAGGAAGATTTTACACATATTACTTGTGAAATCCCCAATTCTTTTTCTGTCAAGGATGACTAGGGCTCTGGAGTGAATTAACCTGTTCTAGATCTTTCTGGGAAAAGAGGAGAGCTGAAATTTGAAAAACTCGTCTCCTCTGCATTGTCTACAGCTGAACAGGACAAAGGGCGCTGATAGCATCAGGTTCATTTCCTGGCATTAACAGCCCGGGTCTCCCAAACCCCATTCCACTTAGGACCCCAATTTTTCTAGCTGTGTTTTTCAAACCAGCACAGATTTGATCTACTTTGTTAAACTTCTTTTTTCCCCTCCTTAATTATTTATTTCACGAGCAATTCTCAACCCTTCCAGAAACCCAAATTGTTGTTTGTTCTTTGGATAGTTGAAAATACAACTGTGTCTGGGGAATGTGGGGATGAAGAGGTGTTATTTCTTATCTTAAAAAAAAAAAAGCAGACGTAATTAAAACAGTAGAAATCATTTCAGCCAGGAAATGACTGTGTGAGGCTCTCTGCAGTGGAACAGCTGCTAGGAGCTGGTCAGCTGGCACCAAGCTAGCTTGGATTTC
>SJYW01029985.1:990220-1000342 GCA_006410735.1 Raphicerus campestris | reverse complement strand
TAGATGCTCTAAAGATCCAGCTTCTTATGAGCTTCCAAGAAGTCAAGACATAAGATATGATGCCTTTAAAATGGACAGTGTGCCTGTGTGGAGTTGGAAGTTACATGTTCTTGATGTAATAGTTTCTAGTGAAAAATACAAGGGGCGGGAGGAGGAGGGAGCTGAATGAGAGGGTGGGGCTTGTCCTTAAGTAGCATAGCAATAATAACTAAAGGGTATTGCTGCTAACACACCTTACCCAGTATTCTGGGGGTATGGAGAGACCTGTCAGCATACCCTGGCTTCTGGGCCATGGTTAATAAGGAACGAAATGTGACAACAAATGCCTTGTGAATTTAAATGGCCGGGTACATGGTTAGAATGGCTTCTGGAGGAAACACATGCCTCCCCATTCTGGCTAGCGTAAGGCATTAATAATGGCTTGGTGGGGCTTGACTCTAAAGAGCTCATTTACAGTCTCTTTCTTCCCTTCTGCCTGTTACCTGTAGCTAACAATGCTTTTTACGTGATGCTCTTGCTTGTGCTGAGGAGAACAGGGATGGGAGAAAGACGGAGTTGACAAGGCTCTTAAAGCCATTTGTAATTGACAAAAAAAACTTGCCTTTCGGAAACTTCAAGCACTCCATGTATAGAAATCTTATACCTGGGCCAGACTTAATTCTAAGAGTCAGATCCTGATGGTTAGAGACACAGAAACTGAGCTTAGAGGATGCTGCATGCAGGCCGGTTCCTAGGACACAGAGCCCGAATGTGACCACACCAGGGCTTGAATCTGGTGCGCTTTCAAGACTTTCAGGGGCACAGGCTCATGATTTGGTCCTCTTTGAAGGATGTCACTGGCAAAATGTCATTATCCCCAGACACAGAAAGAGCATTTCCTGGTGGTAACCCTCTATGCCAAAGCCAGTAAGATCAGACCCTGTGTTTCTCACTACCTTCCTTCCTGAGCTGTCTGAAATTAACCATGTTGTCCTTACAGGCATTGGGCCCTTGACTCCAGCCAGCTCAGAGCTCTTGTTTCTGCCTCCCTTCCCTGCACTGCCCCCTGATCTATGCTCTGCTGCTCAACACCAGTTAGCATCTTTTCTCTTTATACCCAAGGTGTGTCTTGTATTTTTCTTACATGCGGTGTTTCCCTCTCAGTATATCTGGAATTCTGTCCAAGAGCTCCTCGTGAAATTTTTTCTTAGGTAAGCCAGGCCTGCCCCAAGAAGCAATGCTAGTATCATTTCCAAATGGGCCCCAGCCTAGCACCCAGGGTCAACACAGGACAGGCTCAGGGGCTGGAGATCAAGTCCTGGCTGGCAGCAGTTCAGGAAAGTGTGTTAACTCCCTGTGGACTCCCCTGCAAAGATCCCTCCAGCTCTAGAATTCTAAATCCTCTTATACTGGGTTGGCCAAAAATTCGTTTGAGCTTTTCCCTAACATATTACAGAAAATCCACATGAACTGTTTGGCCAACCCAGTACATTTACAGAGAGGGATTTTGAGAAAGAATTGGTCAACTGAAGCATCAACCCAGTCAAACTGTGTTATTAAAAGCTCAGGCTCCTGGAGCCCAGATCTGTAGTCCCAGGTTGGAGCTGAGTGCCTTGTCCCCACACGGCTCTCCTCTGTGGGCACATCTCCACCTGGCTCTGCCAGCTCTCACTTGAGGGACCAGTGCTGCTGGTGAAGGACAAGGACAAGGGATGCTGTGTAATTGGAAAAGAATTCTCATGCACACAAGTTCCTTTTCTGCCAAGATGGTTTGGGTATATCTAGTAAACAAATCAAGGAATGGCGGTAACTGTGTTCACATAATTTTTTTTTTTCTGTGTTGTGTGAACGTTCTGATTCTATTCCAGAATGTAAGCTCTTTACAGGCAAGCCATGTAATGACACAGTGTTAGGGGTCTGTGGCTTGTTCTTGTTTAGTTGCAAAGTCGTTCCGACTTCTTTACAACCCTATGGGCTGTAGTCCACCAGGCTCCTCTTACCCTGGGATTTCCCAGGCAAGAATACTGGAACAGGTTGCCATTTCCCTTTTCCAGGGGATCTTTCCGACCCAGGGATTGACATCGCATCTCCTGTTTGGCAGGTGGATTCTTTACCACTGAGCCACCTGGGAAGTCTCTAAGTAATTAGTGATAGTAACAGTAAGTCCTGGGTATTCTGATTTTAAGTCTAGTACTTAGAACCTCTAGTCTGATGGAATTAAAAGTTATTATTGTCTTCTGAATATTTATGAATGTATCATGAAAACGAATGATAGAAAGTTGACTAATCTTACTCTTTCCCATTGTGACATTAAAAATCATGATTTGTGTTTTCTGCTTCTACTTCTGTGTAAGTTTTCCCACTTCAGATCTCAATCTGAATATCTTTTCAGATTTTTATATTTATTCTACAGAGAAGGCAATGGCACTCCACTCCAGTACTCTTGCCTGGGAAATCCCATGGATGAAGGCTCGTAGGCTGCAGTCCATGGGGTCGCTAAGAGTTGGACACGACTGAGCAACTTCACTTTCACTTTTCAGTTTCATTCATTGGAGAAGGAAATGCCAACCCACTCCAGTGTTCTTGCCTGGAGAATCCTAGGGACAGAGGAGCCTAGTGGGCTTCCATCTATGGGGTCACACAGAGTTGGACACAACTGACGTGACTTAGCAGCAGCAGCAGCATATTTAGTGACTTAGCAGCAGCAGCAGCAGCAGCATATTTATTCTAAATGTAATCAGAAGTTCAACAGGACAGATTTCAAGTAGAGAAAAAGCAATAGTGTTCATGTGAATGGTTTGGTTTTCATCTTTCTATGTTGCTGTGAAAAAGGCATGGTAGTCCAGGTGTGAATCTGGTTTTGTTGGGGGTATTTTGAAAAGGAAGATGTCTCCCAGTATAGATGGATAGTATCTGCTAAGTCAAGGCTGTGAAAAAATAATGAGGGAAATATAGATTTCATTATCCAAATAACTTGGAGTATATGGGGAAAGGCTCATTCTGTTTTTTTGTACAATCATCTGGTTAAGCTGGGAAAGAGTGTTAGGTTAATTAATACACAAAACAATACCTTTGATGCATGAATGAAGGTGTTCATATGAATGGATGTGCAAACAGGTGAGAATATTCATCTAGCTCTTGTATTCCCTTGTAATTTTGACTCATTTCCTATGAGGACCCAGGATAGGGGTCAGCTTACTTTTTTAGACACAGCTGTGTACCAGCCTCAGTGACTTTGGCTTGTCACTTTGCTGTTTATGAGCTCTGAGACCTTTTAGGGGCATTCTTTAAGCACTTGGCTTTCCTTTCACTGGTATTATAATATCTGCTCCCTACCTTTCTTAAATGAGTATTAGAACAGTTATCAGGATATATAGGGTGACATCCTCGTGAGAATCCTCGTGAGAAAGCAATTTGGAACCTTTGAAGTGGTTTCATTATAGAGAAGAAGCTCTGAAAATGTGTTTTAATGTGGTAAGAACTGATGGTGGCTAAAACTCCAACTGCTCATGGGGAAAATTGGAGGATGATGCAAATGTTGTAGACATCTATTCCTCTCTGGACTGAAACAGCAAAATTAATCTGTGCTTTGTTAGTTTATTTGAGATCCGGTTTTGTGATCATACTTCCCTGGTGGCTCAGATGATAAAGAATCTGCCTGCAGTGTGGGAGACCTGGGTTTGAACCAGGTGGGCTACAGTCCATGGGGTTGCAAAGAGTCAGACACGACTGAGCAACTAACATGCCTTTGAGCATGCCTTTGAGATCATACTTGCAGTTCATTTGAGGGACTGATGGCCACATCCTTCATTTTTAGGAAAACTCTCAAGCAGAAGGGGTGCTGGGATAAAGATTTGGGTAGCTGGCCCTTTAGCTTGGTTTTGATGTAAACAGAGGGAGACCAGGTTGTGGTGATTAAAGGACAAGCATTCAGGCCTACTTTTCTGGCTGTTGTACCAATCTGTTACATGATCTTAGGCAGATACATTTATGTTCCTTTAAGGGGCTGGTATTGATTTGAACTTCACTAGCTGTGGGGAGTTTTAGTTGATGTTGGCAAAACACTCTGTGTTCCCAGGTTGACACATGCTATAGGAAGCGCCGTGTTGTTTTATTTCAGAGACAGGAACTAGAGGTTCTGAATCTCCTCCTGCTCTTCGGGCTCTGTCTCATAATTTCAGACATAGAACAGTAAAACACCGCTGAAAGTAATGAACAGTCTTTATTGAGGTAAATGAAGATGACCCCAACAGTTTCAATATATTAATCAAATGATATTGCTGTTTTAACCACATCTCAATCAGATGCTTCCTTGAGATTAAATGGAAAAACCCACTATGACTTTCAACAGGAAGATCATGTGAAAAAGTAAAATGTAGCTATTCTTGGATGTTTTTAGGGGAGGTATTTTTAAAGTAATCCTTAATTATATCCTTCATATGGCATTTGTTATAAATGCTTGATGAAATGCGGTAGGCAGAAATATTGTAAAAATAGGGGGGAAATAAGCACATTTCTCCTCAAAATATATGTGGTAATCCACATCTATGAACCCTGGGGTCATTTACTGAGTTTCTACTATATATCCAGAATTGGAACCTGAAATGGTTTGACTTAAATCTTTAATTTATCAAGGGTGGGTGTTTTTATCCTACAATTTCCAGTTAGACCTTATTCACTTGAAAAGATAAATGTTTCATCAGACCTACGAAGAACTGTGTAACATTTGACATTGTAAAAATCACAATGGATGGGTTATAAATAATATGGAGTACCAAGTTTTGTGTAGTATCCACAGCATTCAAAAATAAATCCTGGGGCAGGACTTCTGGCTATGGCCAAGTAAGGAGGTCAGCAAACCCTGTCTTTAAAAAAGCAAATATAAAATTGGACAGAATGAACAAAAACAATCATTTCATTTCCAGTGCACTAGAAATTGAATAAATGCATAAAACAATCTGAGAAATGTTTATACTAGAACAACTGCTGAACTTCTATTAAGAATAGTGGGCGTTTGTGGAACGCTTGCCTGGGGCTCTGCACCCATTCCTTGCCCCAGTTGTCGTGGAGGTTCTGAGGGTGGGAAGACCATCATCCGTAAGGACTGGCAGGATCCTGCTGTGGTCAAAGAGAACTCACTTGATTTGGAATGGTGGGCAACACTCATGACCAATGGTGGGCATAATGATTTTGGTGGCTGGCGACTGGGGAGGGCCAGTGACTCTGTTTTCTTGAAGTTGCAGTCACGGATGGGATAGGCATATTTCTAGATGAGGCTGCTCACATATGCAGGAGACAACCAAGAGCCAAGCTAACGCTGCACTCCTGGCCAATCCTGAGGCTGAACACATGCATAGAGGAAATGAGGGGCAGGTGGAGAGCCAAAGCTGAGATCCTCTTGAAGATGGCCTGGACTTTAAGGGTACTCTAGTCCTTTGAGGGTACTCTACCTCTATCCACGGACAGATCCATCAGCAGAGAATGGAAGTCTTACTGGGTTGGGCTTTTTGATCACAGTATCGGTCAAATCACTGGCCAGTCATTCAGCTGTGCAGACACAGGGCTGACAACTAGGAAGTCAAGATTCAAAATAAAAGCAAGAATTAAAAAAGAAAACAAAACAGAAAGGAGACATCATTGACTTCACCCTTCAGAGGTGGTAGATTTCACAGAATTAATCCAGGCAAATTATTAAACAAGAAATAAACAGAATCAAACAAAAAACGTTCAGGGGGAAAATATAACAATCCAGAATTGCTACAATAAATCCATCTCTGATGTTCATTTTCAACAAAGTATTGTGGGATATGCAAAGAAAGAAGAAAGTGTGACCTATACTCAAGAGTAAAAGCAGTTCATAAAAAGTGTCCCAATTATAGTAAAGTTGAAATTAATTTATGTAATATACTATATTAATAGAATGAAAAATAAAAGCATTTTCATCTCAATAAATGTAGACAAAAAACTTTGGCCACTTGATGCAAAAAGCCAACTCACTGGAAAAGACTCTGATGCTGGGAAAGAGTGAGGGCAAAAGGAGAAGGGGGCAACAGGGGATGAGATGGTTGGATGGCATCACTGACTCAATGAACAGGAGTTTGAGCCAATTCTAGGAGATAGTGAAGGACAAGGAAGCCTGGCGTGCTGCAGTCCACGGGGTCACAAAGAGTCAGACACGACTGGGTGACTGGACAACAACAGCGTGTAGAAAACGCATTTGACAAAACCCAGGACCCAGCCATGATAAGGACTGTCAACAAACTAGGAATGAAAGAGAACTTCCTCACCTGATAAAAAGCACCTACAAAAAACCTGCAGCTAACAACATCATACAGAAGAGTGAAAGATGAGATGCTTTCCCACTAACATAGAAATAAGGCAACGATGTTTGCTCTTGCCACTTCTATTCAGTATGAATATTGAATATCAATATTATTGAATATTCTATTCAACAGTTATTCAGTAAGTTCTAGGCGATCCAGTAAGGCAAAAATAAAAGCATCAAAAATGGAGAATTTATTTGCAGATTACTTGATCCTGTAAGTAGGAAATCTACAAAAATCCATGGAATCCACAAAAAAACTATTAGAATTTATAAAAGAGTTCAACGAGGTTGCAGAGTACGGCATTAATATATAAGAAACTTCAGTTTATCTTATAAGCAGCAAATAGTTTTAAAATTAAATTGATACTATTCCCAATAGTATAAAAAATGAAAAGTCTTAGAAATATAGCTAATAGAAGTTTAAGACTTGTGCACTGAAAACTATAAAATATGACTGAAAGAAATTAAAGACCTTCATAAATGGAGAGCATTCCAGTTCATACACTAGGAGACTAAATATTGTCAAGATGGCAGTTCTCCCAAATTGATCCATAAATTCAGTGCAATCCCTATATGAAAATCCCAGCTAGATTTTTTTTGTAGAAATTGACAAGCTGACTCTCAAATTTATAGGGAAAAGTAATGGACCTATGATAGCTAAAACTCTACTGAAAAAGACGGATGAAGCTGGAGGACTTACTCTACTCCATACAGTATTTCAAAATTTACTATAAAGTTAGAATATTCAAGAAGATGTGTTATTGGTGTAATAATAGGTATATGGAACAGAACTGAGAATCCAGAAATAAATTCTTACATTCCAAACTTCCAGTAATACTATTTTCAAGAACAAGATTTATGTTGTCAATACAGTAATTAATACTAATATTACCATTTAAAGCTAGTGAATGTTATTCTTACTACACATACATCTTTTAGCACATATGAGTCATAATCATTAAAAATGACCAGATTTTATGATTTATTATATGTGATTTTTAGGTCTGTCCAGGTAAGTAAACACTAAGATTTCTGGGCTGCAGGGTTAGTTACTCATATAACTGTAGAAGTTGTAGTTAATAGAACTTTAGACTATGAAAAGTATGAAATAAAATGGAAAAAATATTTACTTACTTCATGTTAGAGCAATGCCTTCTAATTCTATCCTGTGTATTTTCTGACAGTCCTGATTTTCTTTTCTTTTACCTACCAATTTTCTCTAAAATGTTAGCATTTAAAATATTTAAATTACTCTTTTTTAACATTTCATTGATATATACATTCAGAAAAGTGCATGATCTTAATTTATAACTTAATGAAGTTTCACGTAATGAACACAGCATTGTCAGCCACACCAAGGTTCAGAAATAAAGTATTGCCAGAAACCCAGAAGTTCTACTTATGCCCCCTTTCCAGTACCCAAAAGTAACCACCATCAAAACTTTAAAACACTTTTTATTTTAGTATGAATAGAATGCTTAATATGACATCGACCTCTTAACAAAATTTTTAGTGTATCATGCATTATTGTTAANTGTGTGTGTGTGTGTGTGTGTGTGTGTGTGTGTTTAGGCAGGAAGTAGTGATGCTGAGTGCAGGAGTGAGATAAAATTATTAAAATACCAGACTCAGAGTTATAGCATTAACATGTTCATGTGTTTTCTGCTGTGATCTAGCTCCCTAAAGGCCTTGGACTGTTAATTTAGATGTGTATAAGAGACAGGTCTTGTTTAACTGAAGCTTTACCCTCTTTGAATAGCAACTCCTCATATTCCTCCCCACTCCCAGTTCCTAACAATCACCATTCCATTCATTATTCTAAAAATCTGTCTCTTTTAGATGCCTCATATAAGTGAAATTATGAAGTATTTTTCCTTTTATGCCTGGCTTATTCCACTTGGCTTAAGGTTCTCCAGGCTTATTCATAATGTCACATGTTGCAGAATGTCCTCCTTTTTAGAGGCTGAATAATACTCCATTGTATTGTAAACCACATGTCCTTTATATATTTATCCACTGATGGACCTTTAGGTTGCTTCCACATCTTGGCTGTTGTGAATATACTGCAATGAACATGAAAATGCTAATAGATCTCCAAGATCCTAATTTCAGTTCTTTTGGATAAATGTCCAGAGGTGGGATTGCTGATCATATGAAAGTGCATATTTTTATATTTTGAGGAACTTTCATACTGTTTTCCATAGCATCTGCACAATTTTTAATCACACCAACAGTGTGAAAAAGTTCCAGTTTCCCCATATCATTGTCAACACTTGTCTTTTGTTTTTTCGATAAGAGGGATCCTCACAGGTGTCAGGTGATATTCTCACTGTGGTTTGAATTTGTGTTGTTCAGATGAGTATATTGAGTGTCTTTTTTGGGTGTCTGTTGGCTATTTGCAGGTTTTCTAAGGAGAAATATCTATTCATGTGTTTAGCCCATTCTTAAATTGAGTTAGTAGTATTTTTTCTGTTGAGTTGTAGGAGTTCCCTATATATTTTGGAAATTAACCCCTTATCTGATATGTGGTTTGCAGATACAGTCTCATATCTTGCAGGTTGCCTTTTCATTCTTTTGATTGTTTTTTGTGCTGTGCAGAAGCTTTTTAATTTCATGTCATCCCACTTGTCTATGTTTGATTTTGTTACCTGTTCTTTTAGTGTCAGATCTTCGAAATCACTACCAAGACTAATGTCATGAAGATTTTCCCCTATGTTTTCTTCTAGAAGGTTTATAGTTTCAAGTATTTAAGCCTTTAATCCATTTTGAGTTGTTTTTTTTTTTGCATATACAAGAAAGGTCCAATTTCATTCTTTTCACATGGCTATCCAATTTTCTCAATGCCATTTGTTGGAATAGACTATCTCTTCCCCCATTAGGTATTCTTGGCACCCTTCTTGAATACTAGTTGTTGACTGTATACGTATGAATTTATATCTAGGCTCTTTATTCCATTGGTCTGTATGTCTGTCTTTATGCCAATACCATGCTGTTTTTATTATTGTAGCTTTGTAAGATATTTTGAAATGAGGACATTAGATGCTTCCAGCTTTGTTCTTCTTTCTCAAGACTGATATGGCTATTCAGGGTCTGTTGTGGTTCCCTAGGAATTTTAGGATTCTACATCCCTAAGAGATGTCATTGGAATTTTGATAGAGTTTGTTTTGAATTTATAGATTGCTTTGGGCAGTTAAATCATCCTTGAAGTAAATACTGTGTGTGTGTGTGTGTGTGTGTGTGTGTGTGTGTGTGTTTAGGCAGGAAGTAGTGATGCTGAGTGCAGGAGTGAGATAAAATTATTAAAATACCAGACTCAGAGTTATAGCATTAACATGTTCATGTGTTTTCTGCTGTGATCTAGCTCCCTAAAGGCCTTGGACTGTTAATTTTCAGAGAAAATGAGTACCTGCGCATGCCCATGGCATCTGGATGGAAAGCCAGTCAGATTATGTGTCCTTGGTATAATAGCAGGAGGAAGCTGGGCACAAATCACTTAGTGAGACTGATGGGATAGGAAGTAGGCAGAGCCTCTCAGTTTCTTAGTGAGTCCTGCTGACTCTGTGACTCATGGACATATACGAACATCCAAACTGTAGAAAGTTCAGCTGAAAAGTTACATACATTCAGTGACAAGTTCAACAGGATCTTTGTGTAGGTTTGCATAATAGAATTACCGTAATAGGGATGGAGAACAGGGAAAGGGCTGCTGAAGTCACAGCAGTTAAAGCCAGCGAAATATTTTGTCCTTAAATTCTGGCTCAAGGGAAGCTGATGTTTCCAACTTGCCTCGCATTCTCTCTGGGAAAGTACTCTAGAGG